>JABXJD010000798.1:142500-147500 GCA_013375575.1 Percina caprodes | reverse complement strand
CAGGTCAGTTACCCTCTAACCCCACCCAGGTCAGTTACTCTCTAACCCCACCCAGGTCAGTTACCCTCTAAACCCACCCAGGCCAGTTACCCTCTAACCCCACCCAGGCCAGTTACCCTCTATCCTCTAACCCCACCCAGGTCAGTTATTCTCTATCCTCTAACCCCACCCAGGTCAGTTACCCTGTAACCCCACCCAGGTCAGTTACTCTCTAACCCCACCCAGGTCAGTTACCCTCTAACCCCACCCAGGTCAGTTACCCTCTAACCCCACCCAGGTCAGTTACCCTCTAACCCCACCCAGGTCAGTTACTCTCTAACCCCACCCAGGTCAGTTACCCTCTAAACCCACCCAGGCCATTTACCCTCTAACCCCACCCAGGTCAGTTACCCTCTAACACTACCCAGGCCAGTTACCCTCTAACACTACCCAGGCCAGTTACCCTCTAACCCCACCCAGGCCAGTTACCCTCTAACCCCACCCAGGTCAGTTACCCTCTAACCCCACCCAGGTCAGTTACCCTCTAACACTACCCAGGCCAGTTACCCTCTAACCCCACCCAGGTCAGTTACCCTCTAACCCCACCCAGGTCAGTTACCCTCTAACCCCACCCAGGTCAGTTACCCTCTAACCCCACCCAGGTCAGTTATTCTCTAACCCCACCCAGGTCAGTTACCCTCTAACCCCACCCAGGTCAGTTACCCTCTAACCCCACCCAGGCCAGTTACCCTCTAACCCCACCCAGGGCAGTTATTCTCTATCCTCTAACCCCACCCAGGTCAGTTACCCTCTAACCCCACCCAGGCCAGTTACCCTCTAACCCCACCCAGGGCAGTTATTCTCTATCCTCTAACCCCACCCAGGCCAGTTACCCTCTAACCCCACCCAGGCCAGTTACCCTCTAACCCCACCCAGGCCAGTTACCCTCTAACCCCACCCAGGTCAGTTACCCTCTAACCCCACCCAGGCCAGTTACCCTCTAACCCCACCCAGGTCAGTTACCCTCTAACCCCACCCAGGCCAGTTACCCTCTAACCCCACCCAGGTCAGTTACCCTCTAACCCCACCCAGGCCAGTTACCCTCTAACCCCACCCAGGTCAGTTACCCTCTAACCCCACCCAGGTCAGTTACCCTCTAACCCCACCCAGGCCAGTTACCCTCTAACCCCACCCAGGGCAGTTATTCTCTATCCTCTAACCCCACCCAGGCCAGTTACCCTCTAACCCCACCCAGGCCAGTTACCCTCTAACCCCACCCAGGTCAGTTACCCTCTAACCCCACCCAGGCCAGTTACCCTCTAACCCCACCCAGGTTATCCTGTCACCACTCCACAAACTAGTTTTTTGAGTAGAGTAAAGTTTATTTATTCAAACTTTTTGCCGCCTATTTCCAACCCGGTTCGTCATTGTCTAATTTGACCTTGAGTCATGTCCTCTGAGTGTCAGTCAGCGTGGTGCAGTCCTGAGTCTTCATCACTACATTCACCTTTACGGAGACGTCTGTGTGTGTGTCAGGTTACTACTTCACCGGGGACGGAGCGTTCCGGTCCCACGACGGTTTCTACCAGATCACCGGCCGGATGGATGATGTCATCAACGTCAGCGGCCACCGGCTCGGCACGGCCGAGATCGAAGACGCTCTGGTAGACGAAGCTGTCTCCTCTCAGCTCTCATAGTAGTCATATTAGTTATATTAGTCATATTAGTCATATTAGTCATATTAGTCATATTAGTCATATTAGTTATATTAGTTATATTAGTCATATTAGTCATATTAGTCATATTAGTTATATTAGTCATATTAGTCATATTAGTCATATTAGTCATATTAGTTATATTAGTCATATTAGTCATGTTAGTCATATTAGTTATATTAGGCATATTAGTATTAAACATTTTTGTCGTTTTTTAAATATAAATAGGTGACAGTGTGTCCAGAGCGTGTTGATGTTCTATTTTGAGGAAGGGTTAAGGTCAGACATGTTTGTAGTTTTATTGTCTCTGAATAAACAGCTGTTGTGTCCTGCAGGACGAACATCCAGCTGTTCCTGAATCAGCTGTGATCGGGTTCCCACATGACATCAAAGGAGAAGGTGAGAGGTCCCATGATGCTTTGCTGCCTCCTGCTGCTCTGTTAGGGAACAACTGGGGACCAATCACAGAGCAGCATATCATTACATCATCACACACACTACTTTGTGTTGTTTTAGGAACTTTTTACACTTTCGACTCTTTTATTTGACTCTTAAAACATTTTTTGACCTTTTTGTTTTGTTTCTAATTTCTGACATTTGAAGATTTTTCGGCATAATTTACTTAAAATACTTTAAGAACATTTTCCATAGATAACATATACTTTTACTTTTGTGTGTCTCTTTGTGTGTGTGTGTGTGTGTGTGTGTGTGTGTCTCTTTGTGTGTGTGTGTGTGTGTGTCTGTGTGTGTGTGTGTGTGTGTGTGTCTGTCTGTGTGTGTGTGTGTGTGTGTGTGTGTGTGTCTGTCTGTGTGTGTGTGTGTGTGTGTCTCTTTATGTGTGTGTGTGTCTCTTTGTGTGTGTGTGTGTGTGTGTGTGTCTCTGTGTGTGTGTGTGTGTGTGTGTCTGTCTGTCTGTGTGTGTGTGTGTGTGTGTGTGTCTGTCTGTGTGTGTGTGTGTGTGTGTGTCTGTCTGTGTGTGTGTGTGTGTGTGTGTCTCTTTGTGTGTGTGTGTGTGTGTGTGTCTCTTCGTGTGTGTGTGTGTGTGTGTGTGTCTCTTTGTGTGTGTGTGTGTCTCTTTGTGTGTGTGTATGTGTGTGTGTCTCTTTGTGTGTGTGTATGTGTGTGTGTCTCTTTGTGTGTGTGTGTGTGTGTGTGTGTGTGTGTCTCTTTGTGTGTGTGTGTGTGTGTGTGTGTGTGTGTGTGTCTCTTTGTGTGTGTGTGTGTGTGTGTGTGTGTGTGTGTGTGTGTAGTCCCCTTTGCCTTCGTGGTCCTGAAGGAGGGGGTCTCTGACCCCCCCGTCGTCCTCCAGCAGCTCAGAGAACTCATCGCCACCAAAATCGCCAAATACGCCGTCCCCGAGCACTTCCTGGTAAGTCCCGCCCCTTCCTGTGTGTACACACACACACACACACACACACACACACAGTGTGTGTTTGAGGTAACAGCCAATCAGCAGCCAGCCTCTGTGTCCCAGGTGGTGAAGCGTCTGCCGAAGACTCGCTCCGGGAAGATCATGAGGCGCATCCTCAGGAAGGTTGCCACGGAGACCGCCGGAGACCTCGGCGACGTGTCGACCCTCGACGACCCCTCCGTCGTCACGGAGATCATCAACGCCCACGAGCTGTACAAGAAGCTGCGAGGAGCAGAGGAGGAGAAGAAGAAGTAGGAGGGACTTCCTGTTAACAATGTCACGACTTACCGACGACAAAAATACACAACACTACTACACAGAAATAAGAGTGTGTGTGTCTGTGTGTGTGTGTGTGTGTGTGTGTGTGTCTGTGTGTGTGTGTGTGTGTGTGTGTCTGTGTGTGTGTGTCTGTGTGTGTGTCTGTGTGTGTGTGTCTGTGTGTGTGTGTGTGTGTGTGTGTGTGTGTGTGTCTGTGTGTGTGTGTGTGTGTGTGTGTGTGTGTCTGTGTGTGTGTGTGTGTCTGTGTGTGTGTGTGTGTGTGTGTCTGTGTGTGTGTGTCTGTGTGTGTCTGTGTGTGTGTGTCTGTGTGTGTGTCTGTGTGTGTGTGTCTGTGTGTTTTTTTTTTCTTTGTTAAATAATAAATATTGACTCATTTTCATTTAAATGTATTTTATAATTAAGTTTTTTATTCAGATTATAATTAACAAATTAACAGATTTTATACATAAATATTTTGTGAACCTGATTTTTATGAAATAAAGATTAACATGAACTCTGCTGTCTGATTATTAGAAATATAATTAATACATATATCACAATATTATTTTATTATTTTATATAATTATTATTATGTAAACACTGTATGTGCCAGACAAATTAAATTAAAAGAATTTAAAAAGACACAAAGTTAAATGTAATTAAATTCTTGGTGTCTATTTGTTATTAATATTAATATTACTCTAATAATATGAATGTTGTGTTGTTGTTGTGTTGGCGGCCTGCGGCCAGCAGGGGGCACTGAGCATGCGCACTGCGCTTCCCCTCTGCCGTCGTAAAATCTGCCGTAAAGCTTTTAGTAATGGCGGCTCGGTGGCAACAACAGGCTGAGGCTCGCGGAGTTTCTAACTTTCAGTGTTTTGATGAAATAATTATAATATAATAATATAATAATAATAATATAATAACAACAACAACATGCTCCTCTCTGCTGTGGAGCGGCTCGTCGCCGCCATGTTGGAGGACTTCAAACTAACGGCGGGAAATACAATCTGCCGAAAACTCAACGAAGAAGAAAAGACTGAGGTCTGTGAGAGAGAGAGTGTGTGTGTGTGTTTGTGTGTGTCTGTCTGCGCGTGTGTGTGTGTGTGTGTGTGTGTCTGTCTGTCTGTCTGTCTGTCTGCGCGTGTGTGTGTGTCTGCGTGTGTGTGTGTGTGTGTGTGTGTGTGTGTGTCTCTGTCTATCTGTCTGTCTGTGTGTGTGTGTGTGTTTGTGTGTGTCTGTCTGTGTGTGTTTGTGTGTGTCTGTCTGCGTGTGTGTGTGTGTCTGTCTCTGTCTGTCTGTCTGTGTGTGTGTGTGTGTGTGTCTGTCTGCGTGTGTGTGTGTGTGTGTGTCTGTCTCTGTCTGTCTGTGTGTGTGTGTGTGTGTGTGTCTGTCTGTGTGTTTGTGTGTGTCTGTCTGCGTGTGTGTGTGTGTGTGTCTGTCTCTGTCTGTGTGTGTGTGTGTGTGTGTGTGTGTTCAGACTTAACAAACAACATATTTTAACCCATTTGATCCCGGAACTGCAGGTTGCTAGGCAACCCTCCTTTCACCCCCAAATTAAATAGAAATCTCTTTTATATCCTCCTATCGTAGCGTATCTCCTGTCAACCAAAACCTGATAACATAGGAGATGCTGT
>JABXJD010000798.1:115000-117500 GCA_013375575.1 Percina caprodes | reverse complement strand
TACACACTAAAAGTAGTGATTATTTACATGGAGTCTGGTGGAGATATGCTGCTCTATACACACTAAAAGTAGTGATTATTTACATGGAGTCTGGTGGAGATATGCTGCTCTATACACTCTAAAAGTAGTGATTATTAACATGGAGTCTGGTGGAGATATGCTGCTCTATACACACTAAAAGTAGTGATTATTTACATGGAGTCTGGTGGAGATATGCTGCTCTATACACACTAAAAGTAGTGATTATTTACATGGAGTCTGGTGGAGATATGCTGCTCTATACACTCTAAAAGTAGTGATTATTAACATGGAGTCTGGTGGAGATATGCTGCTCTATACACACTAAAAGTAGTGATTATTTACATGGAGTCTGGTGGAGATATGCTGCTCTATACACACTAAAAGTAGTGATTATTAACATGGAGTCTGGTGGAGATATGCTGCTCTATACACACTAAAAGTAGTGATTATTAACATGGAGTCTGGTGGAGATATGCTGCTCTATACACACTAAAAGTAGTGATTATTTACATGGAGTCTGGTGGAGATATGCTGCTCTATACACGCTAAAAGTAGTGATTATTTACATGGAGTCTGGTGGAGATATGCTGCTCTATACACGCTAAAAGTAGTGATTATTTACATGGAGTCTGGTGGAGATATGCTGCTCTATACACGCTAAAAGTAGTGATTATTTACATGGAGTCTGGTGGAGATATGCTGCTCTATACACACTAAAATTAGTGATTATTAACATGGAGTCTGGTGGAGATATGCTGCTCTATACACGCTAAAAGTAGTGATTATTTACATGGAGTCTGGTGGAGATATGCTGCTCTATACACACTAAAAGTAGTGATTATTTACATGGAGTCTGGTGGAGATATGCTGCTCTATACACACTAAAAGTAGTGATTATTTACATGGAGTCTGGTGGGTTTGGTGATGGTGATTTCGGTTTCATGTTAAACTAAAAGGATCTTACTCTTTAACTAAAAGGTCTCTCTCTGTAGGGATCCATCCCATAATGTTGTCACACACTTCAAATAACAATAAGAGCCTGTCAGCAAAAATATAACTTTTTGTGACTGTAACTACAAGCTGCACAGTTGCCCTATTAACTTACTGCTGCTTAATACTGGACCAGTTTCAGTTGTACCCATCAGTCACATTGACACAGAAACATGGAGACATGGGGTCCAGGTTGATCAAAACGGGGGCTACCCGGTACGTTAAGCTCTGCATCTCGAGTCCCCCCCCCCCACTTCTGTCAATTGGTGCACAAACAACAGAATGTTCCTTTAAATGTGAGTTTGATTAAGGAGCAGTGGTGTAGTCTAATGTATTATCGTGGGTATACTGTACTGTATATTGGCCAGAATCTGCCTTTGGGGAGGGGCGTCTCGGTGTCCTCCCCCAGGGACGTTTTGAGCATCAACGACTTCATTTCCTGTATTCAGATACACTTTAATGCACCAATTTACAGTGAAAATACCTTTATTTAGCCTTTGTGAAGAAGCAAAACACAGATGACAATTCAAAATATATGAAGAATATAATGGAAAGTAAGTAGTTGCGTGCCAGTGGGCATTTTTAAGCGGATATATGAAATGCCGGCGCTTTCTTAGTGGGTGTACTGCGTAAACCTGCATATGACGTCGACTACACCGCTGTTTGAGAGTGAAGGTACACGATGTAATGACTCATGGTTGCAGCCCTTTAGCCCGGCATTCAAACGTTAAGCTGCCGAGAATTAAAGAGTTAAAGACCGAGCCCTCGTCCCCCAAACGCAGCTCAGAGCTCTTCAGAAGCTTCATTTCCTCCGGTTGTCAGTCACACTCCAAAACATCGGAAAAGTTCAGAGTCTCCAAAAAGTTCAGAGTCTCCGAAAAGTTCAGAGTCTCCGAAAAGTTCAGAGTCTCCGAAAAGTTCAGAGTCTCCGAAAAGTTCAGAGTCTCCAAAAAAGTTCAGAGTCTCCAAAAAGTTCAGAGTCTCCAAAAAGTTCAGAGTCTCCAAAAAAGTTCAGAGTCTCAGAAAAGCAAAAACAATCACAAACGGTCCCGTCTCGTTAAAATAAAAGTCCTCGCAGAGATCCGTGCGATCTCATTGGCTTAGAGTCCTGAATCTCCCGACCATTGGCGTGACGTCCCAGCGTAGAAACAGGAAACATCTCGCTATGTTTCTGGAGTTGAACGATCCCCGCAGCGAACAGGAAGTGGTCCAACCGGCCTGGGACGCCCCCCAGACACACGGCCCCGGTGCCTGATGGGTAATCTGGGGGTCACCAACGGTGGTTCTTGGAGAAGTAGGCGATGAGCGCCACGGCGACGCCCACGTAGATGCCCGTCCCGATGGTGATGGACAGCACGGCCAGGAAGAGGGCGCGCCGCGAACTGGAGCTCGCCGCGTGGAAGTCTCCGTTAGACGCCGCCTTATTGGTCTGGGGGAGTTACATCAGTACAACAGTAGAGAGACAACAGTAGAGAGTAGTATGTAGAGA
>JABXJD010000798.1:105000-107500 GCA_013375575.1 Percina caprodes | reverse complement strand
GAGGTCAGACATCGCAGGATGAACTCTCCTGAGAAACAGAAACAGAGAAAACAGCTTCAAGACATTATCCTCCGACATTATCCTCCAAATCTATCCTCCGACATTATCCTCCAAATCTATCCTCCGACATTATCCTCCAAATCTATCCTCCAACATTATCCTCCGACATTATCCTCCGACATTATCCTCCAAATCTATCCTCCGACATTATCCTCCGACATTATCCTCCAAATCTATCCTCCGATATTATCCTCCGACATTATCCTCCGACATTATCCTCCGACATTAACCTCCGACATTATCCTCCGACATTATCCTCCAAATCTATCCTCCAAATCTATCCTCCGACATTATCCTCCGACATTATCCTCCAAATCTATCCTCCGACATTATCTTCCGACATTGTCCTCCGACATTATCCTCCGACATTATCCTCCGACATTATCCTCCGACATTATCCTCCGACATTAACCTCCGACATTATCCTCCGACATTATCCTCCGACATTATCCTCTAACATTATCCTCCAACATTATCCTCCGACATTATCCTCTGACATTATCCTCCGACATTATCCTCCGACATTATCCTCCGACATTATCCTCCAAATCTATCCTCCGACATTATCCTCCAACATTATCCTCCGACATTATCCTCCAAATCTATCCTCCGACATTATCCTCCGACATTATCCTCCGACATTATCCTCCGAATCTATCCTCCGACATTATCCTCCGACATTGTCCTCCGACATTATCCTCCGACATTATCCTCCGACATTATCCTCCGAATCTATCCTCCGACATTATCCTCCGACATTGTCCTCCGACATTATCCTCCGACATTATCCTCCGACATTATCCTCCGACATTGTCCTCCAAATCTATCCTCCGACATTATCCTCCGACATTATCCTCCGACATTATCCTCCGACATTATCCTCCGAATCTATCCTCCGACATTATCCTCCGACATTATCCTCCGACATTATCCTCCGAATCTATCCTCCGACATTATCCTCCAACATTATCCTCCGACATTATCCTCCAACATTATCCTCCGACATTATCCTCCGACATTATCCTCCAACATTATCATCCGACATTATCCTCCGACATTATCCTCCGACATTATCCTCCGACATTATCCTCCAACATTATCCTCCGACATTAACCTCCGACATTATACTCCGACATTAACCTCCGAATCTATCCTCCAACATTAACCTCCGACATTATCCTCCGACATTAACCTCCAACATTAACCTCCGACATTATCCTCCGACATTAACCTCCGACATTATCCTCCAACATTATCCTCCAACATTATCCTCCGACATTATCCTCCGAATCTATCCTCCGACATTATCCTCCAACATTATCCTCCAACATTAACCTCCGACATTATCCTCCAACATTATCCTCCGACATTATCCTCCGAATCTATCCTCCGACATTATCCTCCGACATTATCCTCCGACATTATCCTCCGACATTGTCCTCCGACATTATCCTCTGAATCTATCCTCCGACATTATCCTCCGACATTATCCTCCGAATCTATCCTCCGACATTGTCCTCCGAATCTATCCTCCGACATTATCCTCCGACATATCCTCCGACATTATCCTCCGACATTGTCCTCCAACATTATCCTCCGACATTATCCTCCGACATTATCCTCCGACATTATCCTCCGACATTATCCTCTGACATTGTCCTCCGACATTATCCTCCGAATCTATCCTCCGACATTATCCTCCGACATTATCCTCCGACATTATCCTCCGACATTGTCCTCCGACATTATCCTCTGAATCTATCCTCCGACATTATCCTCCGACATTATCCTCCGAATCTATCCTCCGACATTGTCCTCCGAATCTATCCTCCGACATTATCCTCCGACATATCCTCCGACATTATCCTCCGACATTGTCCTCCAACATTATCCTCCGACATTATCCTCCGACATTATCCTCTGACATTATCCTCCGACATTATCCTCTGACATTGTCCTCCGACATTATCCTCCGAATCTATCCTCCGACATTATCCTCCGACATTATCATCCGACATTATCCTCCGACATTATCCTCCGACATTGTCCTCCAACATTATCCTCCGACATTATCCTCCGACATTATCCTCCGACATTATCCTCCGACATTATCCTCTGACATTGTCCTCCGACATTATCCTCCGAATCTATCCTCCGACATTATCCTCCGACATTATCCTCCGACATTATCCTCCGACATTATCCTCCGACATTATCCTCCGACATTATCCTCCGACATTATCCTCCGAATCTATCCTCCGACATTATCCTCCGACATTATCCTCCGACATTAACCTCCGACATTATCCTCCGACATTAACCTCCGAATCTATCTTCCAACATTAACCTCCGACATTATCCTCCGACATTAACCTCCAACATTAACCTCCGACATTATCCTCCGACATTAACCTCCGACATTATCCTCCAACATTATCCT
>JABXJD010000798.1:87500-100000 GCA_013375575.1 Percina caprodes | reverse complement strand
CGGATCCCCCGTGACGCTAAGTAACACGCCCATAATACAGCAGCTAGCTCGCTTTACACAGAGAGAACAGACACCGTGGCATGTTATTAAAGAGGAAGTGTGTCTTTAAACCGAAAATAAAACTGTAATGTCCCACTGAGAGGCGTGTTAGCACCGTCACGGTCCCCGGTGGCACCACCCGAACCCGGATTCTGGATCCGGCTAATTACTGCAGCACAAACAACTCAATATCTTAAACTTTAGATCAACCATTTCGGGGTTTTTCTCCAGTGGTGGAAGAAGTATTATGTATATTATATATTATATATATCCTATACGTCAGTTGAAGTAATACCACACTGTAAAATACTCTGTTACAGTAAAAGACAAGTACTTCAACATTTGTACTTAGTTAAGTTCAGTACTTGATTAAATGTACTTAGTTACATTCCAGGAACTACTGGTGGGAAAGACACACACACACACACACAGAGACACACACACACACACACACACAGACACACACACACACACAGAGACACACACAGAGACACACAGACAGACAGACACACACACACACAGAGACAGACACAGACACACACACACACACACACACACACACAGACACACACACACACAGAGACACACAGACACACAGACAGACAGACACACACACACAGAGACAGACACAGACACACACACACACACACACACACAGACAGACACAGACACACACACACACACACACACAGAGACACACACACACACACAGACAGACAGACACACAGACACACACACACACACAGTATTAGTATTCAGTGTTGTCTCTGATGATACTGGTGGTAATGATTGGTGATTGGTTGTCTCCATAGCGACCATGGCGGGCGAACGCCGCAATGGAAACCTGCTGGTCCAGCTGGGCCCGCGGCTGCAGGCGTATCCGGAGGAGCTGATCCGCCAGCGCCGTAACCACGACAACCAGACCGAGTACTTGATCCGCTGGTGCCTCGTCACCCTGGACGACGGCTCCGGCTCGGGGGGCGGGGCCAGCGAGGGCGGGGGGGCGGGCGCCGGGTCGGACAGCGGCGCCGGGTCGGCGTCCGGAGAAAGCAAAGCGGAGAACATCCTGATGTGGATGTCCACCGAGGACGTGTACGCCAACTGCCCCACGTTGCTAGGGAAACGGAAAACAGACCCGCAGCGCCCGCAGGACGCCCTGCACGGAGAGTCATCAGACGGGGGACAGAGGTAGGGTAACACACACACACACACACACACAGAGACACACACACACACAGAGACAGACACAGGGACACACAGACACAAAGACAGAGACACAGGGACACACACACACACACAGAGAACGCACACACGGGGAGACACAGAGACAGACACACACACACACACACAGACACAGGGACACACACACAGACACAGAGACACACACACACACACACAGACACACACATACCCAGGGACACACAGAGACACACAGAGACAAACACAGACACACACACACACACAGACACACACACCCAGGGACACACACAGGGACACACACACACAGACAGACACACACACACACAAACACTCACTCACACACACACACAAACAAACACAAACACTCTCTCACACACAGAGACACTCGCACACAGACTCACAGACAAAGACACACGCACACACACACACACTCTCACACACACACACTCTCACACACACACAATGACACAGACAGATATCACAACAGTGAGCTAGCGAACTGACTCGTTCTTCTGACCTGCAGCTAGCGTGCTAGCATGTTAGCGCAGTCAGATGATCAGAGTCCGAGGTATGTGTGGTGAAAAAGGGCCGACCCCGCTGACCCCGGTTCTACTAGTTGTTAGCTGCTAGCTGCTAGCTGCTAGCTGTTAGCTGCTAGCTGTTAGCTGCCGTCCATGATAAGTGTGTCAGCCAGGCAGCACAGAGCACAGATGGGCTGGACCATATATGGATATTATGTCGTGATATGAGACCAGATATCAGCTTATATATGATAATATCGTGATATGAGACTAGAGCACACTGTCTCCCCCCCCCAGCCAGAGGAGCGGAGGCGAGTTCCCCCCCGACGTCACGTTTGACGAGGTGGAGCTGTCGGACATGAAGGAGGACGTGAAGAACCTGGTGCGGCGAGCGCGGAAGCAGATGGCGAAGCAGAGCGACTTCTCCATCAGCATCACGCACACCATCCACGTGCTGAGCGCCTACGCCGCCATCGGCTCGCTGGTCGCCGTCTTCAAGGAGACGGGGGCCCTCAACCTGCTGATGGAGCTGCTCTGCAACCGCGAGACGCAGACCCGCCGCAGCGCCGGCAAGATGCTGCGGGCGCTGGCCTCGCACGACGCAGGTAAGGGGGGGTTGAGTTTGACTCTAAAAGTAGGGATTATTTACATGGAGTCTGGTGGAGATATGCTGCTCTATACAAGCTAAAAGTAGTGATTATTTACATGGAGTCTGGTGGAGATATGCTGCTCTATACACACTAAAAGTAGTGATTATTTACATGGAGTCTGGTGGAGATATGCTGCTCTATACACACTAAAAGTAGTGATTATTTACATGGAGTCTGGTGGAGATATGCTGCTCTATACAAGCTAAAAGTAGTGATTATTTACATGGAGTCTGGTGGAGATATGCTGCTCTATACACACTAAAAGTAGTGATTATTTACATGGAGTCTGGTGGAGATATGCTGCTCTATACACACTAAAAGTAGTGATTATTTACATGGAGTCTGGTGGAGATATGCTGCTCTATACAAGCTAAAAGTAGTGATTATTTACATGGAGTCTGGTGGAGATATGCTGCTCTATACACACTAAAAGTAGTGATTATTTACATGGAGTCTGGTGGAGATATGCTGCTCTATACACACTAAAAGTAGTGATTATTTACATGGAGTCTGGTGGAGATATGCTGCTCTATACAAGCTAAAAGTAGTGATTATTTACATGGAGTCTGGTGGAGATATGCTGCTCTATACACACTAAAAGTAGTGATTATTTACATGGAGTCTGGTGGAGATATGCTGCTCTATACACACTAAAAGTAGTGATTATTTACATGGAGTCTGGTGGAGATATGCTGCTCTATACAAGCTAAACGTAGTGATTATTTACATGGAGTCTGGTGGAGATATGCTGCTCTATACACGCTAAAAGTAGTGATTATTTACATGGAGTCTGGTGGAGATATGCTGCTCTATACACACTAAAAGTAGTGATTATTTACATGGAGTCTGGTGGAGATATGCTGCTCTATACATGCTAAAAGTAGTGATTATTTACATGGAGTCTGGTGGAGATATGCTGCTCTATACACGCTAAAAGTAGTGATTATTTACATGGAGTCTGGAGTCTCTCTGAAATGGAGTAGAAGTAGAAATTGAAACTCC
This sequence comes from Percina caprodes, assembly GCA_013375575.1. Classification (NCBI taxonomy): domain Eukaryota; kingdom Metazoa; phylum Chordata; class Actinopteri; order Perciformes; family Percidae; genus Percina; species Percina caprodes. The sequence goes on along the minus strand of JABXJD010000798.1, from coordinate 96,588 downwards.
AGTAAAGTAGTAGTACCTCAACATATGTCTCGTGTGAATGACTTTACAAAACGTCTCGGCTTTGTGGGTTTGACCTGCTGCAGTCACTTCTTCTTCTTTCTGTGTTTGAAGCCTAAACTGCTTTCACGTTAGTCAAATAATGCTAAAACAAAAATGTTTTTTGGGGGCACGTAGAGAGAAAAAAAATCCCTGGAGCAGCTGACAGTTTTTTCCATGAGTCATTGTGGCTACACACACACACACACACACACACACACACACACACACACACACACACACACACACACACACACAGAGAGACACACACATCACCTAACCCACCACACTCCATGTAAATAATCACTACTTTTATCATCGTAAAACACACTTCATTTAAAGTGGACAGAAACTAATAAAACTACCAAAAGCCGTCTTGGTTCATCTTTCCACTGTTCCAACAACCACCAGTCTGGTCTGGTTGGAATAAACTCTTAATTCACCCATTTACATGTGGAGATATGCTGCTCTATACATGCTAAAAGTAGTGATTATTTACATGGAGTCTGGTGGAGATATGCTGCTCTATACACGCTAAAAGTAGTGATTATTTACATGGAGTCTGGTGGAGATATGCTGCTCTATACACGCTAAAAGTAGTGATTATTTACATGGAGTCTGGTGGAGATATGCTGCTCTATACACACTAAAAGTAGTGATTATTTACATGGAGTCTGGTGGAGATATGCTGCTCTATACACACTAAAAGTAGTGATTATTTACATGGAGTCTGGTGGAGATATGCTGCTCTATACACACTAAAAGTAGTGATTATTTACATGGAGTCTGGTGGAGATATGCTGCTCTATACACGCTAAAAGTAGTGATTATTTACATGGAGTCTGGTGGGTTTGGTGATGGTGATTTCTGTTTCATGTTAAACTAAAAGGATCTTCCTCTTTAACTAAAAGGTCTATCTCTGTAGGGATCCATCCCATAATGTTGTCACACACTTAGAATAATAATCTGAGTGTGTCAGCAGCAACAGAAGTTTGGGGGACGCTGACTGAACATTTCTGTCATTTACCAGGGAGGGGTTGTTGATATGAAGATTAGAGTCATACTTTGAGTGAATCTCTGACAGGAAGTCAACTTTCATTCCTCTGAGAGAAGCTGCCTGCTGCAGGTTGTTGCTGCTGCAGCCTGCAGTCACAGCTGAGGGACGACTGGGCCCTCGAGGCTCGTCTGTTACAACTAACATGCAAACCATAATCAGCTTTTAGTCAGTCACTTCTGACGCTGTCTCTGTCTGTCTCTCACGCTGTCTGTCTCACGCTGTCTCTGTCTGTCTCACGCTGTCTCTGTCTGTCTCTGACGCTGTCTCTGTCGCTGTCTCTGTCTGTCTCTGACGCTGTCTCTGTCTGTCGCTCACGCTGTCTGTCGCACGCTGTCTCTGTCTGTCTCTCACGTTGTCTGTCTCTCACGCTGTCTCTGTCTGTCTCTCACACTGTCTCTGTCTGTCTGTCTCACGCTGTCTCTGTCTGTCTGTCTCCGACGCTGTCTCTGTCGCTGTCTCTGTCTGTCTCTGACGCTGTCTCTGTCTGTCTCTCACGCTGTCTGTCTCTGACGCTGTCTCTGTCTGTCTCTCACGTTGTCTGTCTCTCACGCTGTCTCTGTCTGGCTCTCACGCTGTCTCTGTCTGTCTCTCACGCTGTCTGTCTCTCACGCTGTCTCTGTCTGTCTCTCACGCTGTCGCTGTCTGTCTCACGCTGTCTCTGTCTGTCTCTCACGCTGTCTGTCTCTGACGCTGTCTCTGTCTGTCTCTGACGCTGTCTCTCTCTCTCTCTGACTCTGTCTCTGTCTGTCTCTGACACTGTCTCTCTGACGCTGTCTCTGACTGTCTCTCTGTCTCTGACGAGGTCTCTCTGATTCTCTCTCTGTGTCTCTAATGCTGTGTCTCTCTCTGACGCTGTCTCTCTGTCTCTAACGCCGTGTCCCCGTGTCTCGTCTGCAGGAAGTCGTGCGTACGTCCTGCTGTCCCTCAGCCAGCAGGACGGCATCGAGCAGCACATGGACTTTGACAACCGCTACACTCTGCTGGAGCTGTTTGCTGAGACCACGTCATCAGAGGAGCACGGGATCTCCTTCGAGGGGATCCACCTGCCTCAGGTACACACACACACACACACACACACACACACACACACACTCACTCACTCACTCACTCACTCACTCACTCACTCACTCACTCACTCACTCACTCACTCACTCACTCACTCACTCACTTCTCACACACACACACACACACACACACACACACTCTCTCACACACACACACATACACTCACATACACTCACACAGAGACACACCTGCCAAAGGTAAACACACACACAGGTTTCTCCTGTTACTTCATGAGGAAAGTTGTGTAAATGTTATCTTTGTGTGTGTGTGTGTGTGTGTGTGTGTGTGTGTGTGTGTGTGTGTGTGTGTGTGTGTGTGTGTGTGTGTGTGTGTGTGTGTGTGTGTGTGTGTGTGTGTGTGTGTGTGTGTGTGTGTGTGTGTGTGTGTGTGTGTGTGTGTGTGTGTGTAGATTCCGGGGAAGCTGCTGTTCTCTCTGGTGAAGCGTTACCTGTGCGTGACGTCGCTGATGGACAAGCTGAACACCGGGGGCGGGGCGGTGTCTCTGTGTGACAGACAGGACGCCAGCCCCGCCCCCTGCACCCCCCACCAGGCCGAGCACCTGCGCCTGCAGCGCGAGTTCGACTTCACCATGGCGATGGCCAACCTGATCTCCGAGCTGGTCCGCGTGATGGGCTGGGACCGGAACCGCCAGACGCCCGATGGCCCCGCCCATCACGTTGCCGGGGGGGGCGGGGCCTGCACCGAGGATCTGGGGGAGGACGCCGCCCGGCCCGTCCTCAGGTACAGCTGCAACAACTCCTCTTTTAGTGTGTCCTCAGACACACAGACACACACACACACACACACACACACACACACACACACACACACACAGACACACACACAGGTTCCTCCTGTTACTTACCTAGTTAAGGACTACTAGCCAGTCAGAGGCAGAGTATGAGCGCATGTCCTAACCCTTTACATATGTCTCTCTCTCTCTCTTTGTCTCACCTGTCTGTCTTTTTCTCTCTCTCTCTCTCTCTCTCTCTTTGTCTCTCGCTCTCTCTCTGTCTCACCTGTCTGTCTCTCTTTGTCACTCTCCCTTCCTCCCTCTCCTCCCTCCTCTCTCTCGCTCTCTCCCTTCCTTCCTCTCCCTTCCTCTCTCTCCTCCCTCCCTTCCTCTCCCTCTCTCTCGTCCAGGTCCATCTTCCAGCCTCGTTTCTGTGCCTCCCCCGTGGTCCTCGCCGCCGCCTCTAACCTTCCTGCTCCCGTTCCCCCCCCCGTCGTGGCGGCGGCCGCCTCCACACCACCGAAGAAGAAGCCGGGGAACGGGTATAAGTCGCGGTGTGACTTCGCCAGCCGCTCGGCGTACGTGGAGTACGTGCAGGACAGCCTGAAGAGCGGCATGATGGTCCGCATGCTGGAGGACTACGAGGAGGTCAGCGCCGGGGACGAGGGAGAGTTTCGCTATAGCAACGACGGCTCGCCACCTGTTCAGGTGAGGACACGCCCACGGGGGGAGAGAGGAGGGAGGGATGAGAGGGGAGGACAGAGAGGAGGGAGGAAAGAGAGGATGGAGGAGATGGAGAGAGAGAGAGAGAGGGAGAGGAGGGAGAGAGGAGCGAGGAAAGAGAGAGGAGGGAGGAAAGAGAGGATGGAGGAGAGGGAGATGGAGAGAGAGAGAGAGGGGGAGAGGAGGAAGAGAGGAGGGAGGAAAGAGAGGAGGAAGAGAGGAGCGAGGAAAGAGAGAGGAGGGAGGAAAGAGGATGGAGGAGAGGGAGGGAGAGAGAGAGAGGGAGAGGAGGGAGAGAGGAGCGAGGAGATAGAGATGGAGGGAGGAGAGAGAGAGGAGAGAGGAGGGAGGAAAGAGAGGATGGAGGAGAGGGAGGGAGAGGGAGAGGGAGAGGGAGAGAGAGAGAGAGAGAGAGAGGAGGGAGGAGATGGAGGGAGGGAGAGAGAGAGGAGGGAGGAGAGAGAGAGAGAGAGGGAGAGAGAGAGGAGGGAGGAGATGGAGACCATGAGTTCTGCCTCTACTATAGTCAGCAGACACAGCAGTGTAGTGTCTCTCTCTCTCTCTCTCTCTCTCTCTCTCTCTCTCTCTCTCTCTGTGTGTGTGTACTGGAAATGGTGTGTGTGTGTGTATATATATTGTGTACTAATATGTGTGTGTGTATATATTGTGTACTAATATGTGTGTGTGTGTGTATACTGGAAATGGTGTGTGTGTGTGTGTGTGTGTGTGTGTGTGTGTGTACTGGAAATGTGTGTGTGTGTGTGTGTGTGTGTGTGTGTGTGTGTGTGTGTGTGTGTGTGTATATATTGTGTACTAATATGTGTGTGTGTATATATTGTGTACTAATATGTGTGTGTGTGTGTGTGTGTGTGTGTGTCCAGGTGTACTGGAACTCCCTGTCCAGGACGTACTGGGTCCACTGGCACATGGTGGAGATCCTGGGCAGCGGCAGCGGCTCTCAGGCCGAGAAGGAGACGCAGGAGAAGGCGTCCACGCTGACGGAGACACTCAAACTCACCGCCGGTAAGACCTGAAGTCTGGACCAGGGAGACCTGGTCCTCTGGGTCCCACAGACCCGTCCTGCACTCGTCCTCCGGGGTCCCAGAGACTCGTCCTGGATTTGACCGCGTATCCCACTACCCTCATCTTGTCTTCCTGGGTCCCACAGACCCATCCTGCACTCGTATTCCAGGGTCCCAAAGACCCGTTCTGCACTCTCCCCCCTGGTCCCATAGACCTGTCCTGCTCTCGCCCTTCTGGTCCCAGAGACCCGTCCTGTACTGCAGCGCGTGTCCCACTACCCTCATCTCGTCCTCCGGGGTCCCAGAGACCCGTCCTGAACTCAAACGCATGTCTCACTACCTTCATCTCGTCCTCTTGGTCCCAGAGACCCGTCATGCATGCGTCCTCTTGGTCCCAGAGACCCGTCCTGCACGCGTCCTCTTGGTCCCAGAGACCCGTCCTGCACGCGTCCTCCTGGTCCCAGAGACCCGTCCTGCACGCGTCCTCCTGGTCCCAGAGACCCGTCCTGTCCTTCAACGTTTTGCTAAGATACGTGACTTTGGTTATGACATCATGCTAATCCGCGTTATGTTGCGCAAAAAATTGGCAATTTATGAGAAAAAAGGCGCAATAAATATGCGGACTTTGGCTGATTATGAGTTGTGAGATCACATGATGAGGTTTTTCTGGAGGGGGGGTTACGTGGTTCTGGATCAGTGCATGGACTCCAGTCCCCCCTGGGATCAGAACAGCTGATTGCACCTAAAGTGTTGGAGTGAATTCTAACGTTGATACGGTTCAGCCTCCTGATGTTGCGGCTTCTTTCAGTTTTTACCCCTAACCCTCAGCATCTGTGTGTGTGTCCCCCAGTGAGTCAGACGTTCTTCTCCAAGCCCCCCGGGGGCCTCTACTCGCTGCCCTACCTGTCGGAGGGGCTGCACCCGGACCCGCCGGCGCTGAGCCGCGCCGAGTGGTGGGAGATCCTCTTCTTCATCAAGAAGCTGGACGTCACCCAGCAGCAGGAGGTCAACAGCATGTTACTGCAGAGCCTGGACCACCAGGTACACACACACACACAGGTACACACACAGGTACACACACAGGTACACACACACACACACACACACACACAGGTACACACACAGGTACACACACACACACAGACACACACACACACACACACAGGTACACACAGATACACACACACAGATACACACACACACACACACACACACACACACACAGATAAACACATACATACACATACAGCATCAAGACAGACAAACACAAACTAAAATAAGGATTCTGGAAAATGAATTGATTTTAAAAATCGTCCAACAAAATCCACCATGGATAAAAAGTGACGTGTGTGTGTGTGTGTGTGTGTGTGTGTGTGTAGGAGGCGGAGCTGGACGACTCGTCTCTGATTGGTCTGTCCGTCCCCGGAGACGTGGCGAAGAAGCTGCTTCACTTCCTGAAGCAGAAGCTGCCGTCGTGGTGCCTGAGCGACCTGCTGACATCACACGCCTTCTCCAAGCACTACCTGAGGAGAGGGGGGGGCAGTCTGGAGGACCAGGACCTGCTGGGTGGGACACACACACACACACACACACGCTGCTCCATACACGCTAGACAGACAGCTGCAACATATAACCAGTAGCTGTCTGTCTGTCTTTAACATATAACCAGTAGCTGTCTGTCTGTCTGTCTTTAACATATAACCAGTAGCTGTCTGTCTGTCTGTCTTTAACATATAACCAGTAGCTGTCTGTCTGTCTGTCTTTAACATATAACCAGTAGCTGTCTGTCTGTCTGTCTTTAACATATAACCAGTAGCTGTCTGTCTGTCTTTAACATATAACCAGTAGCTGTCTGTCTGTTTTGCAGCTGAAAGCTCGTCCGACCCGGCCGGTGGAGGACAGACCTCGTCCTCTTCATCGTCGGCGTCCACCTCGTCGTCCTCGGCGATAGGCTCCGTCTCCAAGAAAGCCAAGAAGGAGCTTCCTGCCGCGGACTCAGGCTGCGGCAGCCCGGAGACGGAGAACGAGCTGCCGTCAGAGGACGACAGCAAGTACCCCGACGACATGGACGACAAGATCAAAGGTTCCTCATTAACTCATTAATAATGCAGATTTAGTGGCACATTTACACCAGACTCCATTCAGAAACCTGCTGGTTTAGTAGCACATCTACACCAGACTCCATTCAGAAACCTGCTGGTTTAGTAGCACATTTACACCAGACTCCATTCAGAAACCTGCAGATTTAGTAGCACATTTAGACCAGACTCCATTCAGAAACCTGCTGGTTTAGGAGCACATTTACACCAGACTCCATTCAGAAACCTGCTGGTTTAGTAGCACATTTAGACCAGACTCCATTCAGAAACCTGCTGGTTTAGTAGCACATTTAGACCAGACTCCATTCAGAAACCTGCTGGTTTAGTAGCACATTTAGACCAGACTCCATTCAGAAACCTGCTGGTTTAGTAGCACCTTTACACCAGACTCCATTCAGAAACCTTTTAAAGTGTCACAAGCGCCACCAACATTCAGTGTTTACACTGTTGTGTGTCCCTGCAGTGTTCAACTCCCCGCGGGTACAGGGGAAGAAGACGGTGATGGAGAAGCTAGGGGAGGTGGTGGACATCGTGAGGAAGGGGGGGGCGGGGCCGTCGGAGCAGCTGGCCGCCGTCCTCTTCATCAGCCGGCTGCTGGACGAGAAAGGCACGCAGGAGAAGAACTCCATGAGGAGCGACTCGGCACAGACCATCCGGTGAGAGCAGGGAGAATGAGGAGGGAAACGCCAGAGCAGGGGGAATGAGAGGGGGAAACAGCAGTGATATTAACTGTGTGTGTGTGTGTGTGTGTGTGTCTCTCTCTCAGGGACAAGGTGTTGAAGCTGCTGGTGGAAATGCTCGGCTCTTCCTCCAGAGACCTGGTGGTTGGCTCCCTGAGGCTCACCCACCTCCTCATGCTGCGTTACGAGTGGAGGGTTTCCTTCGCCACCGAGGGCGGGGTCAAGGCCGTGCTGTCCTGCATGCAGGAGTTCTCCACTGCCACGCACGTCCAGCAGCTGGCGCTCGCGGTGAGACATTCCCCTTACGTCTACTCAAATCTACATGATACACAATATACATGTTACTTAAGTAAGATCCTTTTAGTTTAACATGAAACCCACCAGACTCCATGTAAATATAGTGATTATTGATGGATAAAATTATTATTACTTTCTGGTGGAGATATGCTGCTCTATACACACTAAAATAAGTAGTGATTATTTACATGGAGTCTGGTGGAGATATGCTGCTCTATACACGCTAAAAGTAGTGATTATTTACATGGAGTCTGGTGGAGATATGCTGCTCTATACACGCTAAAAGTAGTGATTATTTACATGGAGTCTGGTGGAGATATGCTGCTCTATACACGCTAAAAGTAGTGATTATTTACATGGAGTCTGGTGGAGATATGCTGCTCTATACACGCTAAAAGTAGTGATTATTTACATGGAGTCTGGTGGAGATATGCTGCTCTATACACACTAAAAGTAGTGATTATTAACATGGAGTCTGGTGGAGATATGCTGCTCTATACACACTAAAAACGTGTTGTGTGACTTCCTGTCAGACTCTGAAAGTGATCACGGGGGCAAGTAAGCACGACCTTCGCAGCGTGGGCAGCAGCGTCCCTCTCTCCGAGTCCGGTACCCAGATGATGTTGGAGATCTTCGCCAGCATCGGCTCGGCCACGCCGGAGGGCTCCCCGGGGCTGCTGGGAGCCGTCCCCGCCGCCATCGACCTCATGCTCCAGACCAAAGGGTAACAGTGTGTGTGTCTGGTTGTGTAGTTGCACCCTGTTGGTGCGTAACGGGCTGTACCCTGACGTGTGTGTGTGTGTGTGATGTTGTGTAGCTGCACCCTGTCGGTGCGTAACGGGCTCCTCGTCGTCATCATGCTCATCTCCAACCATAAGAGCCTGGCGGAGCAACTGGTCGCCGCCGGCGTCACCGCCGTCCTCAAGAAGTGTCTGGCGCTGTCCAGAGCCGAGACCATGCTCGCCATCATCGCCCTCAACCACATCTCCATGGTGCACAAGCTGGAGAGCAAAGGTAGGGGGGAGGGATGGAGGGGGGGGGGTAGACCATGCTCGCATTCATCGCCCACAACCACATCTCCATGGTGCACAAGCTGGAGAGAGAGAGAGAGAGAGAGAGAGCAAAACTCAACTGTGTGTGTGTGTGTGTGTGTGTGTGTGTGTGTGTGTGTGTGTGTGTGTGTGTGTGTGTGTGTGTGTGTGTGTGTGTGTGTGTGTGTGTGTGTGTGTGTGTGTGTGTGTGTGTGTGTGTGTGTGTGTGTGTGTGTGTCCCCAGAGTGCCGGGAGCAGCTGGACTTTAAGGACACGGAGCTCCAGATGTTGGTGGTGAGTCTGAAGGAGCTCGCGGCCACGAAGGAGGTGATTCAGACTCTGGAG
>JABXJD010000798.1:80000-82500 GCA_013375575.1 Percina caprodes | reverse complement strand
CATCTTTAACTCCAGGGTGAGGCGCCTCACACACCTGCTGGTCCACGTGGACACGAGCCGGCCGGACGTCGAGGAGCTCAAACCACCGGTCAAACCAAGTGAGTCAGCTGACCCGCCTGCATCGCTCCGCACGCACGTGACATCACAGTGGCGTCACAGTGATGTCACTGGAACAAAGAAATTAAAAAATAAAAGACTGTGTGTAGAGAACTACGTTATCCTTCAGGATTCAACGCTAGACTTTTATTTACACCGGTAAACTCAGAATATATTAGAGATGGGAGATGCTGGTGACAAACAACCCATCTTTAAAAAAAAGATCTATGACAGAGCTCCAATTATTTTGGATTTTGCATTAAATATGCTCCGCGATCTTAACAACTATCTCCACCAGACTCCATGTAAATAATCACTACTTTTAGTGTGTATAGAGCAGCATATCTCCACCAGACTCCATGTAAATAATCACTACTTTTAGCGTGTATAGAGCAGCATATCTCCACCAGACTCCATGTAAATAATCACTACTTTTAGTGTGTATAGAGCAGCATATCTCCACCAGACTCCATGTAAATAATCACTACTTTTAGCGTGTATAGAGCAGCATATCTCCACCAGACTCCATGTAAATAATCAGAGGTTTTTATATTTTTATTTTTTATTTTATTTCTCGTCATAACCTTTCCTGAAAATCATGAAATAATTTTTTTGCTCGTTTGACGAAGAATTTCATTGTGAAAATCAACCTTTTTTGAAATGTGTCTTCCAGACAGTAAAGACGGTAAAAACAAAGAGACGGCCGCGGCCTCGTCGTCCTCCGCGGCCGCCCAGGCCAAGCCCAGAGTGAAGAGCAGCAGCAGCATCGCAGGCATCGCCCTCTGCTGGCAGGGAGTGGTACAGCAGCAGGTAACACACACACACACACACACACACACACACACAGACACAGAGAGACAGACACACAGAGAGAGAGAGAGACACACACAAACACCAAAACACACACACAGACGCACACAAGTACAGTACTGGAGTAAATGTACTTTATTTTTGGTGCTTATATAAATGAATCCTGATGATTTTGATGGACCCCCTCCCCCTTCTCCTCCTCCCCCTCCTCCCCCTCCTCCTCCCCAGGTGAAGAAGTTCCTGGATGCGAGCTGCAGTCTGCCAGACTTCGTGGAGCGGTACCGGACCCTGTACCTGCGGCTGAAGAACGCCATGGAGGAGCTGTTTGGACAGCAGACCGCCTTCGTCCTCGCCCTGCGTCACGGCTTCTCCACCGCTCTGCTGCACCTCTCCATCCTCAGGGCCATGCACGTGGGTCTGAGACACACACACACACACACACACACACACACACACACACACACACACACACACACACACACACACACACACACACACACACACACACACACACACACACACACACACACACACACACACACACAGACACACACACACACAGAGACACACTCATTAAGACCCTGTCCATGGTGTGTAACGGGTCCCTGGTGTTCTGGTCCCTGCAGGTGAGCGAGCGCTTTGCCCAGTACATCGACCAGATGGTGCAGGCGAGCGCGGCGGCGTGCGGCTCCGTGGAGACGCTGGAGCGGCTGAAGCAGTTTCTGGAGCCGATGCTCTTCCTGTCGGGCCTGGAGCTCGCCAGCACCTTCGAACACTTCTACAGGTCAGACCCAGAACTCTCTCTGTCTCTCTCTCTGTCTCTGTCTCTCTCTGTCTCTCTCTCTGTCCCTTTCTGTCTCTCTGTCTCTGTCTCTCTCTCTGTCTCTCTCTCTCTGTCTGTCTCTCTGTCTCTGTCTGTCTGTCTCTCTCTCTGTCCCTTTCTGTCTCTCTGTCTCTCTCTGTCTCTCTCTCTCTGTCTGTCTCTCTGTCTCTGTCTGTCTCTCTCTCTGTCCCTTTCTGTCTCTCTGTCTCTGTCTCTCTCTGTCTCTCTCTCTCTGTCTGTCTCTCTCTCTCTCTGTCTGTCTCTCTCTCTCTCTGTCTCTCTGTCTCTCTGTCTCTCTCGCTCTCTGTCTGTCTCTCTCGCTCTCTGTCTGTCTCTCTCTCTCTGTCTGTCTCTCTCTCTGTCTCTCTCTCTGTCTCTCTCTCTCTCTCTCTCTCTCTCTCTCTCTCTGTCTCTCTCTCTGTCTCTCTCTGTCTCTCTCTCTCTCTCTCTCTCTGTCTCTCTCTCTCTCTCTCTCTGTCGCTCTCTCTCTGTCTCTCTCTCTCTCTCTCTCTCTGTCTGTCTGTCTGTCTGTCTGTCTGTCTGTCTGTCTGTCTGTCTGTCTGTCTGTCTGTCTGTCTCTCTCTCTGTCTCTCTCTCTCTCTCTCTCTGTCTCTATCTCTCCCTTCTGCCTTCAGTGTCTCCTCCCCCCCTTCTCCCACTCTCAATTGAAGTTCAATTAGATCATTAGTATGCCCCCTGCAGGTACTACCTGGGCGACCGGCTGCTGTCCCGGGGGAACGTGTGGCTGGAGAGCGCCGTCATCGACCACAT
>JABXJD010000798.1:37500-75000 GCA_013375575.1 Percina caprodes | reverse complement strand
GAGAGAGGGGGAAGAGAAGGTGGAGAGAGGGGAAAGAGAAGGTGGAGAGAGGGGAAAGAGAAGGTGGAGAGAGGGGGGAAGAGAAGGTGGAGAGAGGGGGGAAGAGAAGGTGGAGAGAGGGGGGAAGAGAAGGTGGAGAGAGGGGGGGAAGAGAAGGTGGAGAGAGAGGGGGGAAGAGAAGGTGGAGAGAGGAAGGAGAGAGGGGGGAGAGAGAGGGTGAAGGGGGGGAAGAGAAGGTGAAGAGAGAGGAAGGAGAGAGGGGGGAAGAGAAGGTGGAGAGAGAGGGGGAAGAGAGGAGGAAGAGAAGGTGGAGAGAGGGGGGAAGAGAGGAGGAAGAGAAGGTGAAGAGAGGGGGGAAGAGAGGAGGAAGAGAAGGTGAAGAGAGGGGGAAGAGAGGAGGAAGAGAAGGTGAAGAGAGGGGGGGATGAGAAGGTGGAGAGAGAGAGAGAGACAGAGAGAGAGAGACAGAGAGAGAGAGAGAGAGACAGAGAGAGAGACACAGAGAGAGACAGAGAGAGAGAGAGAGAGAGAGAGAGAGGTCTTCTATATATTAACCAGTGATTAATCCAGTTTGCAGCTTTAATATCAAAACACATACATGCTCCATCTAATAAAACACAGTATAATACCCGTGGTATACATAAATACTTCATATAAGACATAAAAACACAGTATAATACCCGTAGTATACATAAATACTTCATATAAGACATAAAAACACAGTATAATACCCGTAGTATACATAAATACTTCATATAAGACATAAAAACACAGTATAATACCCGTAGTATACATAAATACTTCATATAAGACATAAAAACACAGTATAATACCCGTAGTATACATAAATACTTCATATAAGACATAAAAACACAGTATAATACCTGTAGTATACATAAATACTTCATATGTGTGTGTGTGTGTGTGTGTGTGTGTGTGTGTGTGTGTTACAGCCTGATGCCCCCCCGACAGTTCGAGGACGGGGTCCTGGACACCGTCCTGTTCTCGATGGGTCGGACCATGACGCAGGAGGAGGTCCGGCAGCTGATGCAGCGGACCGTCCAGCAGGTCAGTCACAGTACTGCAGTCAAGTACTCACAGTACTGCAGTCAAGTACTCAGAGTACTGCAGTCACAGTACTAATACTAAAAAAATACTCTGATACAGTAGAAGTCCGGCAGTAAAACTATCCATAAGTGTCCTCTGATCTGGTTCCCCCACACACACACACACACACACACACATGCACCCACACTTAACCCACCATATGCCCCCAGGTGTCGGGGACCCTGAGTCTGGACCTGGACCGGGCCGAGCACCTGCTGGTCCACTGCAAGTGGAACGTGGACCTGTTGGTGCAGCGCTACACGGACGACGCCGACGCCCTCATCATGGCCGCCGGGCTGCGCTCCAGGAACCCCCAGCCCCCCCCGAGCCCCCCACCTGCCCCGTGTGCCTGGGCCCCCGCAGCCCCGCCCCAGAGCCGGCCCCCACGCTCAGCTGCATGCACTACTGCTGCCAGGTCAGTGGGGGGGTGGTCGGTTTCTGCTGATTGGTTTCTGCTGATTGGTTTCTGATGCTGTGTGTGTGTGTGTGTGTGTGTGTGTGTGTGTGTGTGTGTGTGTGTGTGTGTGTGTGTAACAGTCGTGCTGGCAGGAGTACCTGACGGCCAGGATTGAACAGAACCTGGTGATGAACTGTAACTGTCCAATCACAGACTGCCAGGCCCAGCCCACCTCGCTCTTCTTCCTCCGCATCCTCACCGACAAGGACACCATCGCCAAGGTAACGCCCGCCATGCAGCATAGACACAGAGCAGAGGGAAAGGAAAGCTGACCCATCTCTCCCCCCCCTCCCCCCCCAGTATGAGAGTGCCTTGCTCAGAGGCTACGTGGAGTGCTGCTCCAACCTGACGTGGTGCACCAACCCCCAGGGCTGCGACCAGATCCTCTGTAAGGAGAACATGGGCGGCATGGCAACCTGCAGCAAGTGCTGCTGGGCCTCCTGCTTCAGCTGCAACTTCCCCGAGGTGTCACACACACACACACACACACACACACACACACACACACACATATATACACACGTACATGCATGCCAAACTAGTGTCCCCCAGGCCCACTACCCGGCCAGCTGCAGCCACATGTCCCAGTGGATGGACGACGGGGGCTTCTACGAGGGGATGAACATGGAGGCTCAGAGCAAACATCTCGCCAAGCTCATCTCCAAACGCTGCCCCAGCTGCCAGGCTCAGATAGAGAAGAACGAGGGCTGCCTGCAGTACGTACACACACACACACACAGGGACACACACACACACACACAGGGAGACACACAGGGACACACACACACACACAGGGACACACACACACACACAGGGACACACACACAGGGAGACACACACAGGGACACACACACACACAGGGAGACACACACACACACACGGAGACACACACACAGGGACACACACACATACACACACACAGGGACACACACACACACACACAGGGACACACACACAGGGACACACACACATACACACACACAGGGAGACACACACACACACACGGAGACACACACACACACACAGGGACACACACACAGGGACACACACACATACACACACACAGGGACACACACACACACACACACACACACAGGGACACACACACAGGGACACACACAGGGACACACACACACACACAGGGACACACACACAGGGACACACACACACACACACAGGGAGACACACACACACACACACACACACACAGGGACACACACACACACACACACACACACACAGGGACACACACAGGAACACACGCACGCATGGACCACAGGTTATATAACATGTAGTAGAGGTGGTTTTGGGTGCCGGGGCACCTTTAACGTAGTTCTTGGTGTAGTTCTTGGTGTAGTTCTTGGTGTAGTTCTTGGTGTAGTTCTTGGTGTTATTGTATGTACGCCTGTAAGAGATGATGAGGGTTTCTCTCTGTCCTCAGTATGACCTGTGCCAAGTGTAACCACGGCTTCTGCTGGCGCTGTCTGAAACCATGGAAACCAACACACAAAGATTACTACAACTGCTCCGCCATGGTTGGTTCACACGCTGCAACACGATCAATCCGTCCAATCAGACGCTTCTCTGAAGGGTGACAGGAAATCAGGCCGTTGTTCTGCAGCTAAAACACGTTTCTGCAGCTTGTTATTGGTCGTTTCTGAGTTTGAGTTTCTGATGGATACATTTTGGTTACTAAGCTAAACCACTAGATCTTTGATTTAAAGGATAACTACTGTAATATTATCGCTACAAACATCTTAGTTAAAGTGTAAGATCCTTTTAGTTTAGCATGAAACAGCCCTGAAATCACCATCACCAAACCCACCAGACTCCATGTAAATAATCACTACTTTTAGTGTGTATAGAGCAGCATATCTCCACCAGACTCCATGTAAATAATCACTACTTTTAGTGTGTATAGAGCAGCATATCTCCACCAGACTCCATGTAAATAATCACTACTTTTAGTGTGTATAGAGCAGCATATCTCCACCAGACTCCATGTAAATAATCACTACTTTTAGTGTGTATAGAGCAGCATATCTCCACCAGACTCCATGTAAATAATCACTACTTTTAGCGTGTATAGAGCAGCATATCTCCACCAGACTCCATGTAAATAATCACTACTTTTAGCATGTATAGAGCAGCATATCTCCACCAGACTCCATGTAAATAATCACTACTTTTAGTGTGTATAGAGCAGCATATCTCCACCAGACTCCATGTAAATAATCACTACTTTTAGTGTGTATAGAGCAGCATATCTCCACCAGACTCCATGTAAATAATCACTACTTTTAGTGTGTATAGAGCAGCATATCTCCACCAGACTCCATGTAAATAATCACTACTTTTAGTGTGTATAGAGCAGCATATCTCCACCAGACTCCATGTTAATAATCACTACTTTTAGTGTGTATAGAGCAGCATATCTCCACCAGACTCCATGTAAATAATCACTACTTTTAGTGTGTATAGAGCAGCATATCTCCACCATCAGCCTCTCTTTTATCCAGTAGTGTGTTGTTTCTGCAGGTGAGCAAAGCGGCGCGGCAGGAGAAGAAGTTCCAGGATTATAACGAGCGATGCACCTTCCACCACCAGGCCAAGGTAACGAGTTGCAGGTCCCAGAGACAGACAGAGGCTTTTATTGTGAAACAGAGGCTTTTATTGTGAAACGTGCGTCTCTTTCTGCAGGACTTTGCTATCAACCTGGAGAACAAAGTGTCCTCCATCAACGAAGCTCTGCAGATGAAGTCTCTGACGTTCGTCATCGACGCCTGTAAGGTCCTCGCTCAGGGGCGCAAGGTAAGGCAGGCATGATGGGCCTCTGCCCTGCTCGGTGTCTGCAGACATAGATGGGTCTCTGCCCTGCTCTGTGTCTGCAGGCATAAATGGGTCTCTGTCCCGCTCTGTGTCTGCAGGCATAAATGGGTCTCTGCCCCGCTCTGTGTCTGCAGGCATAATGGGTCTCTGCCCTGCTCTGTGTCTGCAGGCGTAAAATGTGTTTCTCTGCCCTTCTCTGAGTTTGCAGGCGTAAATGTGTCTCTGTGCCCTGCTTTGTGTCTGCAGGTGTAAATGTGTCTCTGTGCCCTTCTCTGAGTCTGCAGGCGTAAATGTGTTTCTGTGCCCTGCTCTTTGTCTGCAGGTTTAAATGTGTTTCTGTGCCCTGCTCTTTGTCTGCAGGCGTAAATGTGTTTCTGTGCCCTGCTCTTTGTCTGCAGGCGTAAATGTGTTTCTGTGCCCTGCTCTGTGTCTGCAGGCGTAAATGTGTCTCTGTGCCCTGCTCTGTGTCTGCAGGCGTAAATGTGTCTCTGTGCCCTGCTCTGTGTCTGCAGGTGTAAATGTGTTTCTGTGCCCTGCTCTGTGTCTGCAGGCGTAAATGTGTCTCTGTGCCCTGCTCTGTGTCTGCAGGCGTAAATGTGTCTCTGTGCCCTGCTCTGTGTCTGCAGGTGCTGGCCTACTCGTGCGTGTACAGCTACTACAACCAGGAGACGGAGAAGATGGATGTGATGGAGCAGCAGACGGAGGCTCTGGACCTGCACACCAACGCTCTGCAGATCCTGCTCGGTGAGACTCCCTAAAGTATCCAGATTACTGCAGTAAAAAATACTAATACCACACTGTAAAAATACTCTGTTAAAGTAAAAGTCTGAGTATCATCAATTATTGTGTTGTCCTCCCGGGTCAGACTGTTTGTAGTCTCCACCACCTCCACCTTACTAGTTAATAACCCTCATTTATATAGAATTAGAATAATATTAGTAAAAAAGCAGAAATTATGAATTAATCTGACTAATAGTTAAGATCAGCGGAATGAAAGAGCGTTGGAAGGATCCATTTTATGGTAATTTGGTTAAAAAGAAACTCAGATTTCAGATATAGACATATAGACGAACAAAAAGGGACAATTGATGGAAAAGATCGACACGTTTTAAAACGTTAAAAATGTCGCCAACGGGGACAAAAACTGACAAAAATATTGGGAAAAAACACCAAAAGTGAGAAAACTAATTAGAATAAAATGGACTGAACTTTGATCAAAGTGGTTTAACCCCGGGGTGTCTGAGAATTTCAAAATAAAAGCCTTTCATCACCGTTAAATCGTCTTTTCAACCCTTTGATGTTTGTTGACTTTTTCTGAGACTTTGGACATTTTCGTGGATTTTTCCTCAAATTTTTACAGCTTTTATTTATTTTTTTTCGACATCTTTTCCCATTTTAGTAACTTTATTGACTTTTTTTTTTTACTTTATTGACATTTTTCTCTTTTTTGACCCTTTTTAAAGCCTTTGACCAGTGTTGTCCCTCCAGATGCTCTAAATGGACCAGAACATCCAGATGTAGTAAAGCAGGGAAGATGGTTGATAACCGTGTGAGGACCGTTGCTAGGAAACATCCTCGTTACTATGGGAACATTAGTTGGAAGAAACCCAAATTTATGATATAGGACCTTTTGGAAAGGGGTCGGATCAGACCGAAGGACTTCAGGAGGGTTGGAGAGATTTTAGACTAAAAGTGACGTAAAGTACCTCAACGTGTGGACTGGAGTACTCGGTTCACATTGTGGTCTTGCGTGTCCCCCCAGAGGAGACCCTGCTGCAGTGCACGGACCTGGCCTCGTGTGTCCGGCTGCTGAAACCTGAACACCTGAACACGGGTCTGGAACTGATCCGACGCATCCAGGAGCGCCTGCTGGCCATCCTGCAGCACTCCACCCAGGTACCTGGACCCCGGACCCCCAGACCTTCCAGTACCCCTGACCTCCCAGTACCCCTAGACCTCCCAGTACCCCTTATCATGCAGACCAGGGACAGGTTTAACTGTGTGTGTGTGTGTGTGTGTGTGTGTGTGTGTGTGATCCAGGACTTCAGGGTGGGCTATCAGTCTAAGACCGTCCAGGATTCAGAATCCACTCAGACCTCCAACCTGTCCAACAACACGGACACCAACAAAGTGTGAGTACCTTTCAAAATAAAAGCAGTTTACGTCCAAAAGATGATCACGGACATGAAAAATAACACACACAGAGACATACACACACACACAGACACACACACACACACACACACAGAGACACACGTGTCCTGATGCCTCCAGCGAGACTCTCCGTTAACGGTCATGAAGATGAAGAGAGCCCGTTGGAGGAGAAGATGTTCTATGGACGCCGTGTCTTCTTCTTCTCTTCTCAGGGCGAAGGCGGGCCGTGCGTCTGAGTCCGGAGACTCGGACAACAACAACTACGGTGGCGAGGAGGGGGTGGAGGAGGCGGAGGACGAGGACGACGAGTACGACGAGGAGTACGTCCCCGAGTGGCACGAGGACTACGACGAGGACGACATCGATGAGGACGACTTCTTCTCCGACGACGACGAGTCCGAGAACCTGGAGAGAGACTTCAGCCCCTTCGACTGAACACGGGGGGGGGCCCGCCATGCCCCGCCCCCTATCCTGAGGACACTATGACAGACCAGAGACCCCCCAACCCCCCCCCCCCATCCCCATCCCAAACACAGCTGCACTCGCTTTCACACTTCCTGTATGTCATGGTCGAGGCCTGAAGGGATACAGCTACCACGGCTAGGATTTCAAAATAAAAGCCTCTGAAAAAGAGACTGAGCTTTTCCCAACGTTTTTGATCTTTTTTTGACGTTTGATATTTTTTTAGCGACGTTTTTGAAGCTTTTTCTGTCGTTTTTGTCTCTTTTCTCAGCCCTTTTACCTTTGGTTAAACCCCATAATCAGTAAGATGCTGAACTGATCATTTATTTTACGTTTCTTTACATTTTGCTTGAAAGAAACCCAACGTTGTAGAAACGTTTAAATAAATAAGGAGAGAATGAGAGAGACGGAAAATAATCATAAAAACTCAAAACCAAAAGCAGGTTAATAATGAAGAAGATGATGATGATGATGATGTTTTGGGTTCCTGGGTGTTAAAGTGCTTCAGCTGTATTATAGCAGCCGAGATGGTGAGACTCTGTGGGACTCTGTGGGATTCTGTGAGACTCTGTGGGATTCTGTGGGATTTTGCGTGACTTGGCCGTAGCTGTATCCCTTCCAGGAGCGTTCTTCTTCTTCTGTGTTCATAAAGTACGGAAGCAGACGAGGGTCAAAATATAAAACATCTATGGAGTTTAATATTTAAATTCTGAGGAAGAAAAAACTGTAAATGAGAATAAATGATAAATTATAACAATTCTGACATGAACCATTGGTGTAGACCAATCAGAACCCAGTTAATACCAACCAATCAGAACCCGGTGTAGACCAATCAGAACCCAGTGTAGACCAATCGGACCAGTAAGGAGAGACGCTGATCCCATGCAGGAACTCATAGTGCACCTTTAAGTTTCTCCATCTCTGAACCTGGTTCTGATGTCACTTCCTGTCTGACAGCGTTGAAGGACCCTCCCCCGGCCCCCCCCACCTTCTGCCTTGATTCATTTCCATGACGCAGGTTGCCTTCACTTGAGAGTTAACACAAATAGAAACTATTAAAACTTCTCTAGACTAACACCTTCTGTTGTTTTTTACATCGTTGTAGCCTCAGATGTTTTTCTTTGGGTCTGAAGTATCGCTGCGACAACCCGTCGATCCGCCGCCACTGGCTCGCCGTTAGGATGGTTCGGGGTTTGTTCTGCAGGAGACTAGATATTCCTGTGATTTTGAGAGATCTTATATTCATACTGTTGATGTTGTTTCTGTTCAGCCGGCAAACTCAATAAAAAGCTTTTTCTGCTGCAGGACGACTCGTCATTTCTGCATTGTACAGAAACACCTGCAGACACGGAGCAGGGCACAGAAACAAATTAACACCTGCAGACACGGACCAGGGCACAGAAACACATTTACACCTGCAGACACGGAGCAGGGCACAGAAACACATTTACACCTGTAGACACGGAGCAGGGCACAGAAACACATTTACACCTGCAGACACGGACCAGGGCACAGAAACACATTCACACCTGCAGACACGGAGCAGGGCACAGAAACACATTCACACCTGCAGACATGGAGCAGGGCACAGAAACACATTCACACCTGCAGACACGGAGCAGGGCACAGAAACACATTCACACCTGCAGACATGGAGCAGGGCACAGAAACACATTCACACCTGCAGACACGGAGCAGGGCACAGAAACACATTCACACCTGCAGATATGGAGCAGGGCACAGAAACACATTCACACCTGCAGACACGGAGCAGGGCACAGAAACACATTCACACCTGCAGACACGGAGCAGGGCACAGAGACACCTGCAGACACGGACCAGGGCACAGAAACACATTCACACCTGCAGACACGGACCAGGGCACAGAAACACATTCACACCTGCAGACATGGAGCAGGGCACAGAAACACATTCACACCTGCAGACACGGAGCAGGGCACAGAGACACCTGCAGACACGGACCAGGGCACAGAAACACATTCACACCTGCAGACATGGAGCAGGGCACAGAAACACATTCACACCTGCAGACATGGAGCAGGGCACAGAAACACATTTATACCTGCAGACAAGGAACAGGGCACATAAACACCTGCAGACACGGAGCAGGGCACAGAAACACATTCACACCTGCAGACATGGAGCAGGGCACAGAGACACATTCACACCTGCAGACATGGAGCAGGGCACAGAGACACATTCACACCTGCAGACATGGAGCAGGGCACAGAAACACATTCACACCTGCAGACATGGAGCAGGGCACAGAGACACATTCACACCTGCAGACATGGAGCAGGGCACAGAAACACATTCATACCTGCAGACATGGACCAGGGCACAGAGACCCCTGCAGACACCGATAGGGCGTTTTGAGCTAACGTTAGCACTCAAACAATTATAGCTAGCTAACCGTTTTTTAAATGATTTCCATCTTCTGTTATTGTTCTTAATGAGAAAACTTTATTATTTCATGGATTTCACTAATTTAACAGTTATGTCGTAAACCGTTTAAATCTGAGCATGCGCAACTAACATCTGCACTCGGCCAGAGCCGGTCTGACTCGACTCTCATCGGGTATGACGCGTTATGACGTCAGCGTTTACGTCTCTCTCCTCCCATTGGGCAGTGACACTCCAGGCCAGCAGGAGGCGGGAAAGCAGCGACGAGCCGGTTCGCCGGCCGCCATTAAAGCTCCCGGAAGAGGAAGAACAACACACAACACGTCGGTGGTGGGTCGCTTTAGCTTCAAATTGTTGACTTTGCACTAACAATACCAGCTCTCTCCGCTAGCCTGCTGCCTGTGAAGTTATGATATTAACATACATGTGACTGTCGAGGACTTTAAGTCCTAAACTCCGCGATAAGACCGTTACCTCGACAGCTAACGTCCGTGTTAGCCTTTAGCCGTTAGCTTAACTTTGTTCCGGTTGACAAATGGTACCGACGAGGATGCGGGGGCCCCCCATGGGTCCGCCGGGCGATGACGGTCCTCCGTTCGAGATGGGTCCGTCGGGCTGGGGTCCTCCACCACCGGGAGGCTGGGGGCCTCCCCCCCCGGGGGGCTGGGGTCCTCCGCCGCCCGGTGGATGGCCGCCGCCGCCGGAGGAATGGGGGCCACCGCCGCCCGGAGGCTGGGGCCCTCCGCCGCCGGGAGGATGGGACCCCAGAGATATGCCGCCGGGCTGGGGACCAAGAGGACCATCTCCGCCGCCGGGCTGGGGACCAAGAGGGCCGTCGCCGCCGCCTGGCTGGGGCCCTCACCCAGACGACTGGAGACCTCACCCGGACGACTGGAGACCTCCTCACCCAGACGACTGGGTACCCCCACACCCCGATGATTGGAGGCCCCCACACCCGGACTGGAGACCCCCACACCCGGACTGGAGACCCCCACACCCGGACTGGAGACCTCCACACCCAGACTGGAGACCTCCGGGCTGGGGACACCCTGGTTGGGATCCCGATTGCCCCCCTGAGCCTTGGGGACCGGAGACTGCCCCCACTGGACCTTTACCACCGGTCCTCCCTCCAGGCCCGCCTGTCGGTATTCCTCCACCTGTTGGGCTTCCTCCTCCGATCGGGATTCCCCCTCCGGACCCCGCAGCCTTCGGCCCCGTGCCCATACCCCCACCCTGCGGCCCTCCGATGCCGTTCCAGGCCTACCCCCCGCCGGGCTGGGCAGGAGAGGTGAGCCGCGTGGTTTTATGTTGATAAATATTATTATTATTATTATTATTATTATTATTATTATTATTATTATTAAATAAGAATCAGATGAACAACAAGACTTCTTCTGATTAACAGTTTTAATTTTTTAATTTATAACAACTTACCAAATATACAATTCTCAACACACACACATACACACCACACACACATACATACACACACAAACACACCACACACATACACACACATACACACATACACACACACATACACACGCATGCACATACATACATAGACACACACGGTGTTACAAGGCACAGCAGGACGTAGCAGGACACAGCAGGACGTAGCAGGGCACAGCAGGACGTAGCAGGACGTAGCAGGACACAGCAGGACGTAGTAGGACACAGCAGGGCACAGCAGGACACAGCAGGACGTAGCAGGGCACAGCAGGACGTAGCAGGGCACAGCAGGACGTAGCAGGACGTAGCAGGGCACAGCAGGACGTAGCAGGGCACAGCAGGGCACAGCAGGACGTAGCAGGACGTAGCAGGGCACAGCAGGGCACAGCAGGGCACAGCAGGACACAGCAGGACGTAGCAGGACACAGCAGGACACAGCAGGACGTAGCAGGGCACAGCAGGGCACAGCAGGGCACAGCAGGACACAGCAGGACGTAGCAGGACGTAGCAGGACACAGCAGGACGTAGCAGGGCACAGCAGGACGTAGCAGGGCACAGCAGGACGTAGCAGGGCACAGCAGGACGTAGCAGGACGTGTAGCGGGACCATGACGACAGCTGCTACCAAGATTGTGGAGCCTCCCTGATCCGAGGGAACATGCTGCCTTATGTCCAACATAAAGTTATAATAGTTCATATTCTAACTTGTCTAATAACAGAAAGGTTGACATGGTTTCCTCAACAAGCAGTTACTTTCAGCAGAGTAGTGTAAAACGCTTTAATATTGGTTTTGTATATATATAAATAAATATAAAAACACCGTCATCTCCAACCACCAGCACCACCTAACTGTACCACCCGGGTCTTTGATAACTGTGTGTGTGTGTGTGTGTGTGTGTGTGTGTGTGTGTGTGTGTGTGTGTTCAGCCCATTGTGGAGGAGCCGATGCCCAACCCCCCCCCTGATCAGCCAGAGTGGGTGAGTTCTGCAGAGGCACAGAGGGTTTTATTCTCTCTCTCTCTCTCTCTCTCTCTCTCTCTCTCTCTCCTCCGTCTTTTTCCCACCCTCACTCTCTCTCTTTCTTCCTCCCTTTTCTCCCTCCCTCTCTCTCTTCCTCACTCTCTTTTTCCCGCCCTCCCTCTCTCTCCCCCTCTTCCTCTCCCTCCCTCCCTTCATTCTAGTCTAGGTTTTTATATCAGCAGTACTCCATATTCATAGCGATCAACATAAAGTTGAGTTCTCCTTTAAATCACAGAGTACTACTAATAATACTCTAGGTATCGGGGTATTTGAAGAGTACCATGAGTACTACTAATAATACTCTAGGTATCGGGGTATTTGAAGAGTACCATGAGTACTACTAATAATACTCTAGGTATCGAGGTATTTGAAGAGTACCATGAGTACTACTAATAATACTCTAGGTATCGGGGTATTTGAAGAGTACCATGAGTACTACTAATAATACTCTAGGTATCGGGGTATTTGAAGAGTACCATGAGTACTACTAATAATACTCTCTGTGTTCATATTTCAGATCAAAGCTCTGATTTCGGCTCCGCCCACTGAGTCCACTTTGGGGGAAACCAGATCCTCATCAGAGGAGCCGGCCGCCACCAAACCCCCCCCCGCCGAGCCGCCGGCCCCCCCCAAACCCAAACCCAGGTCTGACACCGCCAGGGCGCTCGGCCTGCTGGGAAAACGCACCTTTGATAAGTGAGTTCCTTAATGATCATAAAAACTTTATTAGATGAGATTATACTTTATTCATCCCACAGCGGGGGAGACCCCTTAAATATATTATTATTATTATTATTATTATTATTATTATTATTATATATATCCCTTATATCACAGCAGCAGTTACTACAGTAACAGCAAAGCAGCCAATGAGGGGGGGGGGTATGGCTGAATGTAAAGTGCGGTTGCCATGGTACAGAAAAACAATATTGCAGTGTGAGTGAGTGACGTTAATAATCAGTCAGAGAATCAGTCTGCTGCTGAAGGAGCTGCTCAGGGACCCCCCAGTGGGCTAACATCCTTCTCTCCCCTACTGTCTCTATGGGGTCCAGAGGACAGTCCAGGACAGAGCTCGCTCTCCTGATCAGTCTATTGAGTCTGCTCCTGTCCCTGTCCGAGCTGCCCCCCCTCCAGCAGACCACAGCATAAAGGATGGCAGAGGCCACCACAGAGTCCTAGAAAGTCCCGAGGAGAGTCCTGCACACTCCAAAGGACCTGAGTCTCCTCAGCAGATGGAGGACTCTGGCCCTTCTTGTAGAGGTCATGGGTGTTATCAGTCCAGTTCAGTTTATTGTTCAGGTGACCCCCCCCCCCCAGGACTCTGGAGCTCTCCACTACCTCGATGTCCGATCCCTGGATGCTCTCCGGTGAGAAAGAGATGTTTTCCTCCTGAAGTCGACCATCATCTCCTTAGTCTTGCTGGTGTTAGTCTAGTCTAGCTGAAGCTGGTTGAGATCACACCAGCTGACAAAGTCCCTGATAACAGACCTGTGGTCCAGATCGGTCCCCTCAGAAACACAACCAACAACGGCTGTGTCATCGGAGAACTTCTGGATGTGGCAGTGGGTGGTGTTGTGAAGTCAGAGGTGTAGAGGGTGAAGAGGAAGGGGGACAGCACCGTACCCTGGGGGGAACCTGTGCTGCAGGGCACCACATCAGTCACACAGTGATGGAGCCTCACATACTGTGGTCTGTTGGTGAGGTAGTCCATGCAGCCAGGTGGGGGTCCCATGCAGCCAAGTGGTGGTCCCATGCAGCCAAGTGGTGGTCCCATGCAGCCAGGTGGGGGTCCCATGCAGCCAAGTGGTGGTCCCATGCAGCCAGGTGGGGGTCCCATGCAGCCAGGTGGTGGTCCCATGCAGCCAAGTGGTGGTCCCAAAGGGAAATTCTGTTACAGTTACACAAAGTATATAAATATCAGAGTAGAAATATACATATATATATATTATTGACTTGCTGTGTGTGTGTGTGTGTGTGTGTGTGTGTGTGTGTGTGTGTGTGTGTGTGTGTGTGTGTGTGTGTGTGTGTGTGTGTGTGTGTGTGTGTGTGTGTGTGTGTGTTTCCTCAGGCCTCCTCCAGGCAGATCAACAGGATCATCTCCTTCATCGGGGTAAGACCTCGAGACCGCCTTAAGAACAGGGAGTGTGTGTGTGTGTGTGTGTGTGTGTGTGTGTGTGTGTGTGTGTGTGTGTGTGTGTGTGTGTGTGTGTGTGTGTGTGTGTGTGTGTGTGTGTGTGTGTGTGTGTGTGTGTGTGTGTGTGTGTGTGTGTGTGTGTGTGTGTGTGTGTGTGTGTGTGTGTGTGTGTGTGACTCCATTTACTGTAAGGTGGATGTTAGAACATTACAGGTACTATTTATGAATGAATATTAATATAAAAAGAAGTCATTACTCACGGCCGTGAAGATTCATCCAGCTGCTGTTAATAATCCTGGGGACCATGTCTAAATCTAACGTGTGTGTGTGTGTGTGTGTGTGTGTGTGTGTGTGTGTGTGTGTGTGTGTGTGTGTGTGTGTGTGTGTGTGTGTGTGTGTGTGTGTGTGTGTGTGTGTGTGTGTGTGTGTGTGTGTGTGTGTGTGTGTGTGTGTGCGCGTTCTCCAGCCGACGTTTGGCTACATCGAGAGAGAAGATCTGGAGAAGTTCACGTTCAGCTTCTCCGTGTTCTTTGGGAACCCCAAAGCCATGAAGCCCGGGGTCAGAGTTCACTTCACCGCCTGCAAGGAGAAGGTGGGGGGCCGGGGCGCGGTGCCGGGGGGGGGGTGGTGCAACGTTTTGTCGCTTTAATTTCCAGTTTTTGTCACTTTTTCTTGTTTTGTTTTTTTCATATTTTTGTCACTGTTGTCGACATAAAGCCCTCCAACCGTCAGCAGAGAGCCGTTTCTACGGCTACTGAAAGATAATAATGTGTCTGTTGGTGTTTGGGTGTAGAAGGCGCTGATATCTAATGTGTCTGTTGGTGTTTGGGTGTAGAAGGCGCTGATATCTGATAATGTGTCTGTTGGTGTTTGGGTGTAGAAGGCGCTGATATCTGATAATGTGTCTGTTGGTGTTTGGGTGTAGAAGGCGCTGATATCTAATGTGTCTGTTGGTGTTTGGGTGTAGAAGGCGCTGATATCTAATGTGTCTGTTGGTGTTTGGGTGTAGAAGGCGCTGATATCTGATAATGTGTCTGTTGGTGTTTGGGTGTAGAAGGCGCTGACATCTAATGTGTCTGTTGGTGTTTGGGTGTAGAAGGCGCTGATATCTGATAATGTGTCTGTTGGTGTTTGGGTGTAGAAGGCGCTGATATCTGATGTGTCTGTTGGTGTTTGGGTGTAGAAGGCGCTGATATCTAATGTGTCTGTTGGTGTTTGGGTGTAGAAGGCGCTGATATCTAATGTGTCTGTTGGTGTTTGGGTGTAGAAGGCGCTGATATCTGATAATGTGTCTGTTGGTGTTTGGGTGTAGAAGGCACTGATATCTGATAATGTGTCTGTTGGTGTTTGGGTGTAGAAGGCGCTGATATCTGATAATGTGTCTGTTGGTGTTTGGGTGTAGAAGGCGCTGATATCTAATGTGTCTGTTGGTGTTTGGGTGTAGAAGGCGCTGATATCTGATAATGTGTCTGTTGGTGTTTGGGTGTAGAAGGCGCTGATATCTGATAATGTGTCTGTTGGTGTTTGGGTGTAGAAGGCGCTGATATCTAATGTGTCTGTTGGTGTTTGGGTGTAGAAGGCGCTGATATCTGATAATGTGTCTGTTGGTGTTTGGGTGTAGAAGGCGCTGACATCTAATGTGTCTGTTGGTGTTTGGGTGTAGAAGGCGCTGATATCTGATAATGTGTCTGTTGGTGTTTGGGTGTAGAAGGCGCTGATATCTGATGTGTCTGTTGGTGTTTGGGTGTAGAAGGCGCTGATATCTAATGTGTCTGTTGGTGTTTGGGTGTAGAAGGCGCTGATATCTAATGTGTCTGTTGGTGTTTGGGTGTAGAAGGCGCTGATATCTGATAATGTGTCTGTTGGTGTTTGGGTGTAGAAGGCACTGATATCTGATAATGTGTCTGTTGGTGTTTGGGTGTAGAAGGCGCTGATATCTGATAATGTGTCTGTTGGTGTTTGGGTGTAGAAGGCGCTGATATCTAATGTGTCTGTTGGTGTTTGGGTGTAGAAGGCGCTGATATCTGATAATGTGTCTGTTGGTGTTTGGGTGTAGAAGGCGCTGACATCTAATGTGTCTGTTGGTGTTTGGGTGTAGAAGGCGCTGATATCTGATAATGTGTCTGTTGGTGTTTGGGTGTAGAAGGCGCTGATATCTAATGTGTCTGTTGGTGTTTGGGTGTAGAAGGCGCTGATATCTGATAATGTGTCTGTTGGTGTTTGGGTGTAGAAGGCGCTGACATCTAATGTGTCTGTTGGTGTTTGGGTGTAGAAGGCGCTGATATCTGATAATGTGTCTGTTGGTGTTTGGGTGTAGAAGGCGCTGATATCTAATGTGTCTGTTGGTGTTTGGGTGTAGAAGGCGCTGATATCTAATGTGTCTGTTGGTGTTTGGGTGTAGAAGGCGCTGATATCTGATAATGTGTCTGTTGGTGTTTGGGTGTAGAAGGCGCTGACATCTAATGTGTCTGTTGGTGTTTGGGTGTAGAAGGCGCTGATAGCCACGGACGTGAAAGTTGCTCCGGGTGGAACGGAGAACGTGGACACGGAGATCTACGAGGCGGTGGTCAGCCAGCCAATCACAGAGCCCCAGGTCAGTTCACACAGGGTGGATGGGTGGGTGGGTGGATGTCTCTGACGGCGTTTCCTGCTTCCTGTGTCCTGTCTCTCCTGCGTTTCCTGCTTCCTGTTTCCTGTCTCCTGCATTTCCTGTTTCCTGTCTCTCCTGCATTTCCTGCTTCCTGTTTCCTGTCTCCTGCATTTCCTGTTTCCTGTCTCTCCTGCATTTCCTGCTTCCTGTTTCCTGTCTCCGGCGTTTCCTGCTTCCTGTTTCCTGTCTCCTGCATTTCCTGTTTCCTGTCTCTCCTGCATTTCCTGTTTCCTGTCTATCCTGCATTTCCTGCTTCCTGTTTCCTGTCTCCTGCATTTCCTGTTTCCTGTCTCTCCTGCATTTCCTGCTTCCTGTTTCCTGTCTCCGGCGTTTCCTGCTTCCTGTGTCCTGTCTCTCCTGCGTTTCCTGCTTCCTGTGTCTTGTCTCTGACGCCGTTTCCTGCTTCCTGTGTCTTGTCTCTGACGGCGTTTCCTGCTTCCTGTCCCTCCTGCGTTGTGTGCGTGGTTGCCGCGGCAGCCCGGCGAGCGGCAGTACCCGGGCCAGGTGCACGTGGACATCGGGCCGCTGAGGACCAACCTGACCTTCGACAGGAAGGACAGCACGGTGACGCTGCTGCTCAACGACCAGGTGCTCATCAACCTGCTGACGGACATCGTCACGGAGAAGAGGAGGGCCACCAACATCAAACCCAAGATCCCCTCCACCTTCAGCTACACCGGGGAGGCCCGGGAGCAGGTACCCCCCCCCACACACACACACACACACACACACACACACACTAAATATTAGGTAGATAGATATATGTCACGGAGAGCTGACAGAGGAGATACCGTTCATCTTCACATTGACCACATAGACACACACACACATAGACACACACACACACACGGCCCTCACAGAGGATGCTGTAGTATTTAGTGTGTTGGGCCTTTAATGACCTTTGACCTGCGTAGTGTTGTCCAGCCTTAACAGGACGTTACAGGGTGTTTCTGTCCTCAGGGCGTCATCGTGAGCCTGAAGGACGGCGAAGGCGTCATCAAGTCGGACAAACACGGCGAGCTTTCCTTCGACATCAAAGAGAACTTCAGCGACGTCGAGTTCACCACCGAGGACGTCAACGAGGACGTCGAGTTCACCGTCCTCGAGGTGAGCACTCTGATTGGCTGTTAAAGGGAATGGGAGAGGACCTCTGATTGGCTGTTAAAGGGAATGGGAGAGGACCTCTGATTGGCTGTTGCTAAAACGCACCTGCACCAGGAGCTTCACGCCGTGCTGTAACTATAGCAACACACTGCACACGTTATGAGATGGAATGTTGTGGAGTTTCGTGTGTGTGTGTGTGTGTGTGTGTGTGTGTGTGTGTTACTTTTTAACTTCCCTGTATAATGACTATGAATGACTGAATGATTTCTCCTCAGCTGAAAGCGGGGAAGCGAGCCATCAGGATCCGGCGGGTCAAGGAGCCGCTTCTGTTGACCCTGTCCGCCGCCACAGCCGCCGCCGCCGCTGCTGCCGAGGAGGCCGCCAACACCGCCAACACCGCCAACACCGCCAACGCCCCCCCAGCCCAGGAAGCAGAGAGGGAAGAAGAGCCTTCGATTAAAGAGTCGGCCAAGATCAGGCCGGAGCTGGGGGTGAACATGAAGCTGGACCCAGAGCTGTACGAGGGCATCGTCAGCCAGACCATCATCGAGCCCACGGTGAGGAGACACCAGGTCCCCGCTGAAATGGTCTTAAGGGGCCAATATCAGGCTCCTAGAGCTGAAATGGTCTTAAAGGGCCAATATCAGGCTCCTAGAGCTGAAATGGTCTTAAAGGGCCCATATCAGGCTCCTAGAGCTGAAATGGTCTTAAGGGGCCCATATCGGGCTCCTAGAGCTGAAATGGTCTTAAAGGGCCCATATCGGGCTCCTAGAGCTGAAATTGTCTTAAAGGGCCCATATCAGGCTCCTAGAGCTGAAATGGTCTTAAGGGGCCAATATCAGGCTCCTAGAGCTGAAATGGTCTTAAAGGGCCCATATCAGGCTCCTAGAGCTGAAATGGTCTTAAGGGGCCCATATCGGGCTCCTAGAGCTGAAATGGTCTTAAAGGGCCCATATCGGGCTCATAGAGCTGAAATGGTCTTAAAGGGCCCATATCGGGCTCCTAGAGCTGAAATGGTCTTAAAGGGCCCATATCGAGCTCATATAGCTGAAATGGTCTTAAAGGGCCCATATCGGGCTCATAGAGCTGAAATGGTCTTAAAGGGCCCGTATCGGGCTCATAGAGCTGAAATGGTCTTAAAGGGCCCGTATCGGGCTCATCTCCAGATTTTAATTGTATTTTGAGGTTGTACCAGAATAAGTTTCCATGGTTTCATTTTCAAAAAACACCATAATTAGTTGTTTCCACCCTGTTTAGATCTGTTTTATCTCCAGAGTGAGACATCTCACTAGTTTCAGCTCTCTCTCTCTCTCTCTCTCTCTCTGTGTCTCTCTCTGTGTCTCTCTCTCTCCCTGTGTCTCTCTGTCTCTCTTTCTCTCTCTCCCTGTGTCTCTCTCTCTCCCTGTGTCTCTCTCTCTCCCTGTGTCTCTCTGTCTATCTTTCTCTCTGTGTCTCTCTCTCTCTCCCTCTGTCTCTCTCTCTCTCTCCCTGTGTCTCTCTCTCTCCCTGTGTCTCTCTGTCTATCTTTCTCTCTGTGTGTCTCTCTCTCTCCCTCTGTCTCTCTCTCTCTCTCCCTGTGTCTCTCTCTCTCTCCCTGTGTCTCTCTGTCTATCTTTCTCTCTGTGTGTCTCTCTCCCTCTGTCTCTCTCTCTCTCTCCCTGTGTCTCTCTCTCTCCCTGTGTCTCTCCCTGTGTCTCTCTCTCTCTCTCCCTGTGTCTCTCTCTCTCTCTCCCTGTGTCTCTGTCTCTCTCTCTTTCCCAGTCTCCCCCTCCTCCCAAACTCTCTCTCTCTAATTCAAAGAGGCTTTATGAGCATGACATATTGAAACACATTTCAACAATAGAACATTATGTTAAATAATCAACATTGATGCCCCCGCAGCCCAACATGCCGGGTTACCCGGGTCAGATCCACGCCAACATCGGCCCCGTGAAGACCAACGTTACCTTCGACCACCGCGACTGTGGCGTCACGCTGCTGAAGAACGACCACGTGCTGATCAACCTGTTGGTCGACATGGTAACGAGGAAGAGGAGGGCGGCCAACATCAAACCCAAGATCCCCTTCACCTTCAGCTACACCAAAGAGATCAGAGAGCTGGTAACACGTTCTGCTTAGAGCACTGGGAAATAACATGGAGGGGGGGGGAGAAGGAGACACAGACAGACATAGGGGGGGGGAAAGAGAGACAGACAGACAGACAGAGAGAGAGAGACAGACAGACAGACAGACAGACGGAGAGAGAGACTGTATTGATCCTGAAGTGTGTGTGTGTGTGTGTTTGAGGGCATCATCACGTTTCTGGGCCCAGACGAAGGGATCGTGAACTCGGAGGAGCACGGCGAGCTGCCCTTCGACATCTGGGAGAACTTCAGCGAGATCAAGTTCAACTCCAGCGACATCCACAAGGAGGTGCAGTTCACCATGGCAACGGTGAGTCCTCACATCGCACTGCAACAAACAAGATAACACAACATCGCACTGCAACACACAAGATAACACCACAAACCTGTGTATGTGTGTGTGTGTGTGTGTGTGTGTCTCTCTCTCTGTGTGTGTGTGTGTGTGTGTGTGTGTGTGTGTGTGTGTGTGTGTGTGTGTGTGTGTGTGTGTGTGTGTGTGTGTGTGTGTGTGTGTGTGTGTGTGTGTGTGTGTGTGTGTGTGTGTGTGTGTGTTAGGTGAAAGGTGAGAAGCGTGCCATCCGCCTGATGCGGACCAAGAAGGCCGGAGACCCGATTCTGGAGGAGCAGAAGAAACGGGAGGAGGAAGAGAAGAGGAAGAGGAGGGAGGAGGAAGAGAGGAAGAAGCAAGAGGAGGAGGAGAGGAAGAGGAGGGAGGCCGAGGAGGCTGAGCAACAGAGAAAAGCAGAGAAGAAGAAGAAAGAGGAAGTGGCGGCGGCGCTCGCTGCAGCCAAATGCAAAGTAAGAATCACAGTGTAACAAATGTTATGATGATGATGTCATCATCGCATCATTAATGACATCATCGTGTGTGTGTGTGTGTGTGTGTGTGTGTGTGTGTGTGTGTGTGTGTGTGTGTGTGTGTGTGTGTGTGTGTGTGTGTGTGTGTGTGTGTGTGTGTGTGTGTGTGTGTGTGTGTGTGTGTGTGTGTGTGTGTGTGTGTGTGTGTGTGTGTGTGTGTGTGTGTGTGTGTGTGTGTGTGTGTGTGTGTGTGTGTGTGTGTGTGTGTGTGTGTGTGTGTGGACGCCTCGGCTTCATGATCAGGAACCCAGACTCCCAGGACGAGCTGAGTAAGGAGCGCTTTGAAGGCACCGTCCTCAGAGCCGTGTCCAAGTTTCCCCGGAGAGAGATCAAGAAGGAGCCGGAGGACCACGTCCTACAGGCCCCACAGGTCTCACACCTACAGGTCTCACAGGCCCCACACCCACGGGTCCCACAGGTCTCACACCCTCAGGTCCCACAGGTCTCACACCCTCAGGTCCCACAGGTTTCACACCTACAGGTCCCACACCCTCAGGTCTCACAGGTCTCACACCCTCAGGTCCCACAGGTCTCACACCTACAGGTCTCACACCCACGGGTCCCACAGGCCCCACACCCTCAGGTCTCACACCCACGGGTCCCACAGGTCTCACACCCTCAGGTCCCACAGGTCTCACACCTACAGGTCTCACACCCTCAGGTCCCACAGGTCTCACACCTACAGGTCCCACAGGTCTCACACTCACAGACCTCACAGGCCCCACACCTACGGGTCCCACACCCACGGGTCCCACGGGTCCCACAGGCCCCACACCCACAGGTCCCACACCCACGGGTCCCACAGGCCCCACACCCTCAGGTCCCACAGGTCTCACACCCACAGGTCCCATACCCACGGGTCCCACAGGTCTCACACCCACAGGTCCCACAGGCCCCACACCCACAGGTCCCACACCCATAGGCCCCACAGGTCCCACACTTACAGGTCTCACGGCCCCACAAGTCTCACACACCCCACAGGCCCCACACTCACAGACCTCACAGACCCCACACCCACAGGTCCCACAGGTCTCACAGACCCCACAGACCCCACAGGCCCCACAGGCTCCACAGACTCCACACCCACAGGTCTCACAGACCCCACACCCACAGACCTCACAGACCCCACAGACCTCACAGACCCCACAGACCTCACAGGACCCACAGACCTCACAGACCCCACAGACCTCACAGGACCCACAGACCTCACAGACCCCACACCCACAGGACCCACAGGACCCAACACACACATTCAGTTTACATTTATTTATGTATTTATTTAGTTATTGGTCTGTTTATTTATTAGTCATTCATTTTTTATTCAATTTTTTTTAATATAATTATTTTAATTTTCATATTTTAATTATTAGTCATAATATTTTTTTATAATAATTTAAATGTTTTATATTTTTATTTTGACGCTTTTGTCGCCGTTGTTGATGCTTTTTCTTCCAGGGTTTTAATTGGTTCCCTTTGTGCATCCATCCATATCCTGCAGGTGAAAAGGGAACCGGAGGGGACGCCGAAGGGGACGGCAGAGGGGACGGCAGAGGGGACGGCGGAGGAGGAAGGGAGCGCTGCCGGAGGACCGGAGGGAAGGGTGGAGGTGAAGAAGGAGAGGGAGGAAGAGGAGGAGGGGAAGAAGGAGCAGCCTGCTGCCGAGATGGGTCTGCTGGTGATGACGGTCGACGGAGAACAGAAACAGCTTCGCTTCGGCCCCGAAGACCTGCTGAGCACCTCCACCATGCTGGACGGAGACCAGGTCAGGGACGTGTGTGTGTGTGTGTGTGTGTGTGTGTGTGTGTGTGTGTGTGTGTGTGTGTGTGTACACATATACATACATACATACAGCAGGGGGAATGAGAGGGGGACACACCAGGGCAGGGGGAATGAGAGGGGGGACACTGGGGACACCAGGGCAGGGGGAATGAGAGGGGGGACACCGGGGACCCCAGGGCAGGGGGAATGAGAGGGGGGACACCGGGGACCCCAGGGCAGGGGGAATGAGAGGGGGGACACCGGGGTAGGGGGAATGAGAGGGGCACACACCAGAGCAGGGGGAATGAGAGGGGGACACACCAGAGCAGGGGGAATGAGAGGGGCACCCACCAGGGCAAGGGGAATGAGAGGGGCACCCACCAGAGCAGGGGGAATGAGAGGGGGACACACCAGAGCAGGGGGAATGAGAGGGGGACACACCAGAGCAGGGGGAATGAGAGGGGACACACCAGAGCAGGGGGAATGAGAGG
Source organism: Percina caprodes (assembly GCA_013375575.1). Taxonomy (NCBI): domain Eukaryota; kingdom Metazoa; phylum Chordata; class Actinopteri; order Perciformes; family Percidae; genus Percina; species Percina caprodes. The sequence continues at coordinate 51,978 of JABXJD010000798.1, read as the reverse complement.
GGGACATAGCTAGTTAAGATGGTAATTGGAGTTGTGGGTGTTTGAAGGTTCGCTTCAACATCGCCACCAACCACGAGACCAAAGAGGAACGAGCAACGTTCGTGGAGATCCTCCCCGCCTCCTTCGAAGAGTCCACGGAGCAACGGAGACACGTAAGACCGCCATCTCTCCGCTACCACACGCTCACGCACCCACTGTACTCACTTATTTACTTACTCACTGTACTCACTTATTTACTTACTCACTGTACTCACTTATTTACTTACTCACTTAGTTCCTGTACATACTAACTTATTTCCTTATTTCCTTGTTGATCAGGGCATCGTGATCGAGTTCCTGGAGGACTCGGGGCTCATCAAGTGCGCCCAGAACCCTCAGCTGTACTTCCACATGTCGGAGGTGATCGAGAAGAAGAAGCTGGAGCTCAACGAGAAGGTCGAGTTCAGCGTTGTCCCCGTGAGTCTTTCATCGTCCTCGTCCCTTTTAAAGGGACACTATTCGGCGTGCTGTTACCTAGCAACAGGAAATGGCTGCCCGGCCAGCCTTGATAACGCTGCACAGAGAGAATCGCTCATATTACATTATATTATATTATTTTATATTATATTATATTATATCATATTATATTATATTATATCATATTACATTATATTATATTATATCATATTATATCATATTATATTATATCATATTACATTATATTATATTATATTATATTATATCATATTACATTATATTATATTATATCATATTATATTATATTATATTATATCATATCATATTATATTATATTATATTATATTATATTATATTATATCATATTATATTATATCATATTACATTATATTATATTATATCATATTATATTATATTATATATTATATTATATTATATTATATTATATCATATTATATTATATCATATTACATTATATTATATTATATCATATTATATCATATCATATTATATTATATTATTTTAATGTAACAGCATCGTGTCCTGTTGTTTTCTCCAAGCATGAAACGGCGGAGGGGGGGAACCAGGCCATCAGGATCAAACGCTTCACAGAGAGCGTCTTCCTCCTTTCGGAAGCTGGGCGGCGTCGGGGCGAGCAAAGGGAAGGTGAGGGGGCTGTTTCTCATGTTAATTCATATTTTATCTGGACTTAAATGTGTAAATCCCCCAGAGTTATCCCAGTGTTGCTGTTAGCGCTCCATGCTAATATAAAGGTAGCATGTTGCTGTTAGCGGTCCATGCTAATATAAAAGCAGCATGTTGCTGTTAGCGTTCCATGCTAATATAAAAGCAGCATGTTGCTGTTAGCGGTCAATGCTAATATAAAGGTAGCGTGTTGCTGTTAGCGGTCCATGCTAATATAAAAGCAGCATGTTGCTGTTAGCGTTCCATGCTAATATAAAAGCAGCATGTTGCTGTTAGCGGTCCATGCTAATATAAAGGTAGCATGTTGCTGTTAGCGGTCCATGCTAATATAAAAGCAGCATGTTGCTGTTAGCGGTCCATGCTAATATAAAAGCAGCATGTTGCTGTTAGCGGTCCATGCTAATATAAAAGCAGCATGTTGCTGTTAGCGGTCCATGCTAATATAAAGGTAGCATGTTGCTGTTAGCGGTCCATGCTAATATAAAAGCAGCATGTTGCTGTTAGCGGTCCATGCTAATATAAAAGCAGCATGTTGCTGTTAGCGGTCCATGCTAATATAAAAGCAGCATGTTGCTGTTAGCGGTCCATGCTAATATAAAAGCAGCATGTTGCTGTTAGCGGTCCATGCTAATATAAAAGCAGCATGTTGCTGTTAGCGGTCCATGCTAATATAAAAGCAGCATGTTGCTGTTAGCAGTCCATGCTAATATAAAAGCAGCATGTTGCTGTTAGCGGTCCATGCTAATATAAAGGTAGCATGTTGCTGTTAGCGGTCCATGCTAATATAAAAGCAGCATGTTGCTGTTAGCGGTCCATGCTAATATAAAAGCAGCATGTTGCTGTTAGCGGTCCATGCTAATATAAAAGCAGCATGTTGCTGTTAGCGGTCCATGCTAATATAAAAGCAGCATGTTGCTGTTAGCGGTCCATGCTAATATAAAAGCAGCATGTTGCTGTTAGCGGTCCATGCTAATATAAAAGCAGCATGTTGCTGTTAGCGGTCCATGCTAATATAAAAGCATATATAAGAGCTCATTCTTTCTCTAACTCGGCGTGTTATCGTTGTAGATGACCATCAAGCTGGCGAAGGCTTCAGAAGACACAGAGTGAGTATTTCATCTTCTCATTCTTTATGTTAAAATCAATAATCTTGGGCGGCCATTTATGACCAAATCTCTTGATATCGTGGTGTTGACTATTGGTGCTTTCACTATATATTTACACTATGAGATTTTCATCCAGTCAATCCACTTGATTTATATAACAAGGTTTTAACAACACAAGGTTAGAGAGAGAGAGAGGGGGAAGGGGGGGGGAATATTGATTATTATATATAAAATGGGATATTATAGTGTTGCAGCAGCAAAATCAGTCACACGGCACAGAATATAAATATAATGAAATACTAGAATACAAAACACATGAAATAATACTAAGAACTAATATTTGAATATATACAAGTTGGGAATACAAAAGTGTGTGTGTGTATATATGTGTGTGTGTGTGTGTGTGTGTGTGTGTGTGTGTGGCATCCATAGAGGAGGTATAAGTCTGTTGCTTGTCTTACTTCCGTCTGTTTCAGGAAAGAGAAACCCGACACAGACAAGCTGAGGGCGGTGGTGAAAAACCTGAGAACGCAGGACAGCAAGGCCAGCGTGGGCAGACGGGACAACGGCGCCCCCCGGCGGAGATACGGCAGGAGCAGGAGCAGGAGCCCCAGTAGGAGTAGAGGCAGGAGCAGGAGCAGGAGCCCCAGTAGGAGTAGAGGCAGGACCAGGAGCAGGAGTCCGCCCAGAGACCAGTTTGGACGTATCATCAAGAAGAGACGCAGCCCCAGCGTGGACCGGGACCGTAAGAGCAGCCGGTACCGGCGCAGCCGGAGCCGAGAGAGATCGAACCGGCGCACCAGGAGCCGTACCCGGAGCCGGACCCGCAGCTCCAGCAGGAGTCGCAGCCGCGAGACGAGCAAAGACCGAGGCGTCAAGAAGAGGAGGATCAGCAGAGAGCGCGAAGACAGCTACAAGAAGAGGAGGGACGTAACCCCCCCGCCCAGGCGGGGCATTGTCGTGGACGATGAGCTGGCGAGGAAGAAGCGCGAGCTGGAGGAGCTCAACGACATGATCGCGTACAAGAAGTCTCTGGTGGACCCGGGACAGAGAACTTGCATCGACTATGACCACGGCCGGATCGCCGTCCCTCTGACGGAGTACAAACCAGTTCGCTCCATCCTGAAGAAACGACCCGAGGGGCCCGAGTACCTTGATCGCCCCCCCCAGCCCTACGACGATCCGTATTACGACCGTCCGTACGCCCCCTACCCAGACCGGCGGTACGAAGACCGCTACGCTGACCCCTACGCCAGCTGTTCCTACACAGATATTCCCTACGCCGAGCGTCCCTACGGCGACCGTCCCTACGCTGAGCGTCCCTACGGCGACCGCCCGTACGAAAAGCCGATCTATGAACCGTCCTATGGGGGCCCCCCGTCTGCCGGCCCCCGCTACACCGACCGCTACAGCGTCTATGAGGAAAACTTAGATGATCGCTACTATGACCCAGCGTATGCAGGGAGACCGTATGACGTCCCTGTCAAACGGAGTCGGTCTCCAGAACCCCGCGGCCCCTCGCCACCTTCTCAAGTTCTTGTTGCCCCCACCCAACCACCCATGACGCATATTGCTGCCATTTCATCTTCCCAGTCCTCTTACAGACCCCCTTCCCCCAGAGAACCGCCTCCTAGAAGCCCCTCGCCCAAACTGAAGACAGCACATGTGGCCCCTCCCGCTATGAAACAACCCCTCGATCGCTTCCTCGACATGCTCAATAAGAAGGTGGATGCTGAGAAGAAATCTGAACCTGTGCCGGTCCCGGTTCCTGTCCCGGTCCCTGTCCCGGTCCATGTGAATGACGATCTTCTGCCCCATGAGCGGGCCGTTCAAGATGGCCGCGGTTTCTCTCGGATTGTTGGATTTTCTCAAGAGCAACCCAGCAGCAGTCTGGCCCTAGAAGGGACAAAGTCACAGCTGAGTCCTGAAAGGTCCTCGGTGGAGAGGACAAATGAGGAACCCAAGACCAAGACAGAAGAACCCTACGACAAGATCCAAAGTCTCCTCCGAACGATCGGCCTGAAGCTAAGTACCGGGGATATGTCCAAACTGGCAAGCCGGGCCCAGGAGAAAATCTACAGCCCCAAGTCCCAATCGACAGAACGAGAGACTTTGTCATCAGCAAGAGAGGAACTGCAGACAAGAAGACCCGGTTCAGTTGAATCGGACCACTCCCCTTCGCCTGCCAGGGCCTCCAGCTTGGAGCCGCTCAACAGATCCCAAGCGGTCTCAGAGTATGAAGGATTCCTAGACCAGCAGGAACTTGAGTCACTAAAGAAGGCGCAACAGCTCCAGAGTCTTACAAAGACAATGGGGAGCACACCCCCCACCACTCCCTCTCCGAAACCCCCCCCTGGGCCTCCGCCTGCACAGTACCAACTTCCACCACTGCCAACCAACTGGCCCCTTGGAGTCTCGACCCAGATCCCCCCAGAGCAGGGCCGCACAGTCCCAGAAACACCCCAGATATTTGGACTTCCTGCAGGACCCCCCCCTGGACCCCCTCCACGGCGTCCGGGGCAGCCTCCTCCAGGACCGCCTCCTGACCTCCCCGGCGCCCCCTGACAGCCCCCTTCGCTCCACCCTCCAGCCATGCGGTATTTCCTTTCATTAGCAAGCATCCTGTAACTTCACCTTCCTCCAGTTCTTCACCATCTCCAACACCACCATCTTCTACGGCCACGACATCGGGTAATGGTAACCAGGCAACCATCTCCACGACAGTGGCCAGGTGCCTGAAGGTCATTGAGACGGTGAAATCGCTGGCGGTACAGCCGCCGGCCAAACCCGTCAAATCTGTCCAGTTCAGTTTACCCACGGTGTCTCCGTCAGACTCGAGTCCTCAGACCTCGACGGAGACGGACGATGACATAAAGACCAAGCAGAAAGAAAAGGTAGGCTTTTTTGGGGGGTTTCCACCTTTTAACCCTCATGTCGCCCTCATGTCGCCCTCATGTCGCCCTCATGTCGCCCTCATGCCGCCCTCATGCCGCCCTCATGTCGCCCTCATGCCGCCCTCATGTCGCCCTCATGCCGCCCTCATGCCGCCCTCATGTCGCCCTCATGCCGCCCTCATGCCGCCCTCATGTCGCCCTCATGTCGCCCTCATGTCGCCCTCATGCCGCCCTCATGCCGCCCTCATGCCGCCCTCATGCCGCCCTCATGCCGCCCTCATGTCGCCCTCATGTCGCCCTCATGCCGCCCTCATGTCGCCCTCATGTCGCCCTCATGCCGCCCTCATGTCGCCCTCATGTCGCCCTCATGTCGCCCTCATGTCGCCCTCATGTCGCCCTCATGTCGCCCTCATGTCGCCCTCATGCCGCCCTCATGCCGCCCTCATGCCGCCCTCATGCCGCCCTCATGCCGCCCTCATGCCGCCCTCATGCCGCCCTCATGTCGCCCTCATGTCGCCCTCATGCCGCCCTCATGCCGCCCTCATGCCGCCCTCATGCCGCCCTCATGTCGCCCTCATGTATACACAAAGACAGTTACAACACATTGTCCCAGCCTGGGATCTCCAGCTCTGGTCCATCCACGTTTTATCCTGATTAAGGGACATTGATGAAAAATGCTTTATGGAAACAGTAAAATTAGATGTAATAATAATGACTCCGGAAATCCGTTGGTCTCATCAGATTTCATCTTGATGATTTTCTTCTTCTGTGTTGAACGCTGATGGAAACCTTATCTGCTGAATAAATAATATATATATATATATATATATATATATATATATATATATATATATATAATAATAGTTTTAGGTCAACAAGTGAATTTCCCACTGTGGACAAAGCTCTGATATTTAATAATTAATATATAATGGAGGTCTCTGTGTGTCTGTTCCAGCTGGATTCTTATCAGCAGAGGGTTTTGGAGAAGAGGGAGCAGCACTACAAGGACTGGCTAGTCCGCAGGAAGCAGAAAGAGGGTCCACCGGTCTTCCCAGGTACCACATGTTGTTCCACCTTTGTATTGCACAGATATGTGAGTCAGGTATGAAGTTATTCTAGTTCTCTGCAGACAGAAATACGTTTTCAAGTTAGCAGCGGCATGCCTGTCATGTTACTTAGAGGTCTAAAGATTTAAACCGGTCTAAACCCCTTATTTTACTGCGTTGGGTGTACTACACAGCTACCTTCTGCCCCCCAGAGAGCCAGGTACCTCAGGAGACAGGTAGACCTGATGAAGTATTACTATGTTTTGTGTGGATCCAGTACTGCGTTTCCATTGTGTGGTACAGCTCTGCTTGACTCACTGTACCCCCATTCTCCCCTTCGGTGGGCCTTCTGGGGTGACTCCTGCAAGGAAACTGGATTTCCAGCAGCTTACAAAAAAGGATAAAAATACAGTATAGAGAAAACAGTATAATAATAATAATAATAATAATAATAATATATTTTGCTCTATTAAGACCTTTAGCTTAAACGATCAGTTAACAACTGTGATCCCCTCAAAAAGATAACACACGTTATGAAAGACCTGGAAGATAAATAACATCCCAGAGTCCGGTCTAGACCTGCTCTTTATGAAAGACCTGGGAGATAAATAACATCCCAGAGTCCGGTCTAGACCCGCTCTTTATGAAAAGACCTGGGAGATAAATAACATCCCAGAGTCCGGTCTAGACCTGCTCTTTATGGAAAGACCTGGGAGATAAATAACATCCCAGAGTCCGGTCTAGACCTGCTCTTTATGGAAAGACCTGGGAGATAAATAACATCCCAGAGTCCGGTCTAGACCTGCTCTTTATGAAAGACCTGGAAGATAAATAACATCCCAGAGTCCGGTCTAGACCTGCTCTTTATGGAAAGACCTGGGAGATAAATAACATCCCAGAGTCCGGTCTAGACCTGCTCTTTATGGAAAGACCTGGGAGATAAATAACATCCCAGAGTCCGGTCTAGACCTGCTCTTTATGGAAAGACCTGGGAGATAAATAACATCCCAGAGTCCTGGTCTAGACCTGCTCTTTATGAAAGACCTGGGAGATAAATAACATCCCAGAGTCCGGTCTAGACCCGCTCTTTATGAAAAGACCTGGGAGATAAATAACATCCCAGAGTCCGGTCTAGACCTGCTCTTTATGAAAGACCTGGGAGATAAATAACATCCCAGAGTCCGGTCTAGACCCGCTCTTTATGAAAAGACCTGGGAGATAAATAACATCCCAGAGTCCGGTCTAGACCTGCTCTTTATGGAAAGACCTGGGAGATAAATAACATCCCAGAGTCCGGTCTAGACCTGCTCTTTATGAAAGACCTGGGAGATAAATAACATCCCAGAGTCTGGTCTAGACCTGCTCTTTATGAAAGACCTGGGAGATAAATAACATCCCAGAGTCCGGTCTAGACCTGCTCTTTATGAAAGACCTGGGAGATAAATAACATCCCAGAGTCCGGTCTAGACCCGCTCTTTATGAAAGACCTGGGAGATAAATAACATCCCAGAGTCCGGTCTAGACCTGCTCTTCATAGAAAGACCTGGGAGATAAATAACATCCCAGAGTCCGGTCTAGACCTGCTCTTCATAGAAAGACCTGGGAGATAAATAACATCCAACAAGGACTCCTTTGGCCCTCATGCCATCGGACTCTACAACTCCTCACTCTGGGGGGGGGTGTAGAGCAAAGAGGACAATACACACACACACACACACACACACACACACACACACACACACACACCTGGACATTAATACCTGGTCGCTCTTACCTTAAATTATCAGTCAGAAGTGTCCGTGAGTCCAGTGTTAATGTCTTTTATAGCCAAAGGTTATTGTTATTATCTTTATACTGTCTTCCATACTGTCTTCTTGCTAAAACGGATGTGGTTCAGGTTCAGTGTGACTCGAGCGGAGATCTCCAAACGTTTAACATCAGAGCATTGGGACGTTTGGTACCAGTTAAGGATTTGCTTTAATTCATTGTTTATGACATTTGCGAGGACTGTAGACTGTAGACTGGACGCAGCAGCCGTGCTTTCACCTCCTGGTTTGTGAGCATTTTGTAGCCTCGAGTTATCGTCCCGGTTACCTGGACACCGGACGTGTAGATTTATGACGAGAGGGTGAAGCTGATAGAGCAGGTCTAGACCGCTCCATAATTTACAGATAGATCAGGTCTAGACCGCTCCATAATTTACAGATAGATCAGGTCTAGACCGCTCTATAATTTACAGATAGATCAGGTCTAGACCGCTCTATAATTTACAGATAGATCAGGTCTAGACCGCTCCATAATTTACAGATAGAGCAGGTCTAGACCACTCTATAATTTACAGATAGAGCAGGTCTAGACCGCTCCATAATTTACAGATAGAGCAGGTCTAGACCGCTCTATAATTTACAGATAGAGCAGGTCTAGACCGCTCTATAATTTACAGATAGAGCAGGTCTAGACCGCTCTATAATCTACAGCTAGAGCAGGTCTAGACCCCCCCCCGAAGGCCCATTTCGAGCCAGGAGAAACTCCCTCTTCAGAACCGGCACCTGAACCTGGATTCCGGGTTGAATTCCAGCCTTTGCGAGCTCTTGTAGAATAGATCCACCGACAGTGAGTCTCCGTCGAGAGGGGGCGAGGGGGAGCAGCTCGGTGCTGTGTTCAAGGTGCAGAGCAGGGAGGTATGATCGCCGTGAGCACAGGGTATTTTATTCTGAAAATCAACGGATGTTTTTGTTTGTGTGCTTGACTTCCTGTCCCCTCTACTCGGACTCGCTGCCGTTGGAAATTAGTTAGACTTGAGGAGTTACCGTGCATAAATCCCTGAGGTAAAGAAGGTCTGGAGACGTTCCCTCATCGCAGACGGCCTCTCCCATTGGCCAGCAGGTTGTATCGCCTGTCGCTGGTGAAGCGCGTGAAACTGCGTTAGCTCAGGAAGCTAACGCCGAGATCTTCCACCATCTCGTAGGCGGCGTCCGTCAGATACGTTGCGTTTAACAGTGTCATTCACACAGTAAGTGGTCCCCTCTACATCTACAGTTAACTCTTCTTCTGAATGATAAGTTATTAAGGTTACGTTGAGGGATGTCATGTAGCATCATGTCCAAGCTATCTACATCTTAGTCATGGGACGCCATATTTCATACGTTTGTTTTCATTTAACAGAATGACATACCTCCAGTTGTTTTGATGTTACGTAGCATTCTGTCCGAGCTAAATGAGTCCTTTATGTTACAGTTTAGTTTATAACGTACATAACATTACAACTGTCCATTGGGAACTTGTGTATTTTGAACCGTGAACTATCCTTTCAGTGTATAGCTAACGTTAGCTCCGGAAGCTAACATACAGAGCTTTTACTACAGGGCTGATGTAGTCTATCCTTGATGATTCGTTAGCATGTAGCTTAATTAATCCTGGGTAGCATCTCCCCAAACTAAATGAATCAGATCAGCCTGGAGGAAGTGTACAGTACCTGTGAACTCCTTTTCCCTTTCAGTCTGTGGAACTGTCTACGTTAGCTCAGGAAGCTAATGTAGCGAGCTTTTAACATCATGTAGGGGTCAGTTGGATATCGTTAGCTTTGGCAGTTTCAGCCACGACTTACTGGTAGTCTGTCATCAATCTGGTAAGTAAATCTATCCCTAACATCAAGTTAGAATATCATTATTAGACAGTGATATGTAGCAGCTTGCTCCGGCCATTTTTAATAAAGTAAGACTAAAATAAGTAAAGTTATACGTCGGGATAAGACACTTTGCAATCCTTTAGTCGGTGATGCTAATGTTAGCTCAGAGAGCTAACAGACGGAGCTTTTAGCGGTGTTGGCTAACGTTATCTTCAGCGGATCCTCGTATATTATAAAGTTGTGCGTTGAGTCAGTGACATCGGGACTCAGATTAGATGCGAGTCAGGAACTCTTGGTAGACATCGGACGTTCTTTGCAAGATCGTCGTTTCCGTTCATAACGTGTAATGTTTTGCATATGATTCAGTTTATGATGCTAACAGGTGTTAGCGGTGTTGCCGGGATCAGGACTGTTATCCAGGTTGTGTGTTTTTGGTCAATTCTTTTGCTTTTTCCAGTCTGAATCGGCACAAACGCCGTCTGTCCTTCACCCAAACGACATCTCGTCCCTCCTACTTCTGCATTTACCCTCCTGGTGACCAAACGGTCTACGTCAGGACTGGGACACAAGAACCGTGGAAAAAACTACAAAAACAGGAAAAAATCAACAATCTTTTTAAACGCTGACAAAAAAATGCCAGAGCAGGGGGAATGAGAGGGGAACGCCAGAGCAGGGGGAATGAGAGGGGAACGCCAGAGCAGGGGGAATGAGAGGGGGAACAGCAGAGCAGGAGGAATGAGAGGGGGAACAGCAGAGCAGGAGGAATGAGAGGGGGAACAGCAGAGCAGGGGGAATGAGAGGGGGGAAACACCAGAGCAGGGGGAATGAGAGGGGGGAAACACCAGAGCAGGGGGAATGAGAGGGGGGAAACACCAGAGCAGGGGGAATGAGAGGGGGGAAACGCCAGAGCAGGGGGAATGAGAGGGGGAACACACCAGAGCAGGGGAATGAGAGGGGGAACACACCAGAGCAGGGGGAATGAGAGGGGGGAACACACCAGAGCAGGGGAATGAGAGGGGGAACACACCAGAGCAGGGGAGTGAGAGGGGGGAACGTAGCAGAGCAGGGGGAGTGAGAGGGGGAACGTGGCAGAAGATATTCCTTTTCAAACCAAAACGTTGCCGTGGAGACGAAGTCTAAATCAGATGTTTTGAGGACCGTTGGACGTGGAGCTGCAGGCGGCTTCCTCCGTTTGGGGGTTTCCTGTTTCAGGAATCTGGGAACACCTTATTTATCTCTCATTCTACTGTTATAGATGTACACGTGTGTGTGTGTGTGTGTGTGTGTGTGTGTGTGTGTGTGTGTGTGTGTGTGTGTGTGTGTGTGTGTGTGTGTGTGTGTGTGTGTGTGTGTGTGTGTGTGTGTGTGTGTGTGTGTAACTACTAGACGTGAAGGTAGGTGATCATTTTGATCTGTTGCACCGATAATCAGGCTGAGCATCATCACCGAAGTCACATGATCCTTAAAAGCTCTTATATACTCAGATAGTCCTACGTTCTCTCTCTCTCTCTCTCTCTCTCTCTCTCTCTCTCTCTCTCTCCTGTATGTATATGTATGGAGAGAACGTAGGTCTGTGAGCAGCAGGTTGTATATGTTGTCTGAAGGCTTTACTGTGAAGTAGAGAACGTGTATCTCATTACTTTAGCCAGTTAAATAATTGATGTGATGAGCTAGAAAGATTAATAAGAATAAGAAGACGCTCCTGAATTTAAGACCTTTTAATAAAGCTCAAAGACAGACCGAAGGGATGTGATCCAGTCTGCAGCCGACCGGGTGGTGCAGCCGACCGGGTGGTGCTGTCAGAGGCCGTGGTTAATATCGGGAGGTCACCCGTAAAAACAGACTGACATGCACATACATCCCATGTTATATCTAGATATGTGTAAGATAGTTGATCTCGCTGGGAGTTGTAGTCCTGCTGGATTCCTTGTAATATGACAGCGTAGATCTTCTTTGATCCCAGCCTTAAGGTTAATATACCGGCCGTCTAATGAGACCGTTGTGGAAACATTCAAAGGCTTTGTAATGCAGTTCTGATGTGAGACCGGTATGGAAACATAACTCAGACCCTAATGTGTTAAATCCCAGGCATCCCTGCCACCAGCGAGCCCAAGAACATCTGGATCTGCGGCCACTCGCTGGTGTACTGGGCGGAGTCCCGGGCCAAGTCCCCGGAGGTAGGTATGCAGCTGGGCATGGACTCCAGCAGGGTGGCGGTCTGGTGGAAGGGGACCCAGGGCATGACGTGGTCCCAGCTTCTGCCCCAGCTACACCAGCTCAAAGTCACGTGGCCCAACCCGGACGTCCTCATCATCCACCTGGGGGGCAACGACCTGAGCACCGACAGCCCCACGGACCTCCTGGCGTCCGTGAAGAAGGACCTGACGTCCATGCGCAGCATCTTCCCCCAGTGCGTCCTCGTGTGGTCCAACATCCTGCCCCGCAGGGTGTGGCGCCACTCCGCCGACAACCACGAAGTGGATCTGGTTCGCACCACGGTGAACCGGAGGATTCAGAACGTCGTCTCGAGCTCGGCGGCACGCCGCTGACGACGAGAACATCCGGTGCGGCGCGAACACGGGCCTGTACCGGCCGACGGCGTCCATCTGTCCCCAAAGGCATCGACGTCTTCAACCTGAACCTGCAGGACTTCCTGGAGAAGTGGGAGATGGAGACGAACTAGAGGAAAGTTAAGAGTGTCCGTTCTTTTCTGTTTTATGTCTTTTATTTTTAACGATAGCTAGGAACTCTAATCACGCTCATTAGCTCAGCTAGGACAGGGCGCCCCCCTGGGTGGTGGTCTGGTTTTAACAGGTAGGACCGGTGTTAACGAGAGAAATGTCTGCCATCAATAAATATGAGTAACGGACCTGCTGCTGTATCGCCCTCTTTGTTCTCAGGTGAGCACGTTGTCATGGATACCATTTAAAGCTCCGGTGTGTTTGAAGTAGAGCCCGACCCGATATCTCCTTATCTGAAAGCTGATAGGCCGATATACATCCGCTGATAGGCCAATATATTCGGCTGATAGGCCGATATACATCCGCTGACAGGCCGATATATATCCGCTGCTAGGCCGATATACATACGCTGATAGGCCGATATATTCGGCTGATAGGCCGATATACATCCGCTGATAGGCCGATATATATATATATATATATATATATATATATATATATATATCCACTGATATTATTTATTTAAAATCAGAAACGTGTCACAGATTCCCTAACTTTAGTTATTTATAGTTATTTGAGTTCTCACTAAAATAAAATGATGATAATTTGTTTTATTGTCACAACAGAACATCAAAATATATTAAAGTTCTGATAAATAAAATGTAGAAAAATACAAACTTAAGATCTGAAACTTAAAATCCTTCAAACAAAAACACAATAACAAAACAGTGTTAATAGTAACACATAATAAAAAATTTTAATAGTTTTTAATTATAATAATTATTTAATATTGGCATTCATATTTTTTATTTTTTTATTTTTAATCGGCCATTATAAATGCCGATACAGACAGATGGGGAAATACCCGATATAACAACCGATATATATCGTCCGACGTACAGGCCAATAACAACCGATATATATCGGCCGACGTACAGGCCAATAACAACCGATATATATCGGCCGACGTACAGGCCAATAACAACCGATATATATCGGCTGACGTACAGGCCAATAACAACCGATATATCGGCCGACGTACAGGCCAATAACAGCCGATATATATCGGCCGACGTACAGGCCAATAACAACCGGTATATCGGCCGACGTACAGGCCAATAACAACCGGTATATCGGCCGACGTACAGGCCAATAACAGCCGATATATATCGGCCGACGTACAGGCCAATAACAACCGGTATATCGGCCGACGTACAGGCCAATAACAGCCGATATATATCGGCCGACGTACAGGCCAATAACAGCCGATATATATCGGCCGACGTACAGGCCAATAACAGCCGATATATATCGGCCGACGTAGAGGCCAATAACAGCCGATATATATCGGCCGACGTAGAGGCCAATAACAACCGGTATATCGGCCGACGTACAGGCCAATAACAGCCGATATATATCGGCCGACGTACAGGCCAATAACAACCGATATGGCGGCCGACGTACAGGCCAATAACAGCCGATATATATCGGCCGACGTACAGGCCAATAACAACCGGTATATATCGGCCGACGTACAGGCCAATAACAACCGATATATATCGGCCGACGTACAGGCCAATAACAACCGATATATATCGGCCGACGTACAGGCCAATAACAACCGATATATATCGGCCGACGTACAGGCCAATAACAACCGATATATATCGGCCGACGAAAGGCCAATAACAACCGATATATATCGGCCGACGACAGGCCAATAACAACCGATATATATCGGCCGACGACAGGCCAATAACAACCGATATATATCGCCGACGTACAGGCCAATAACAACCGATATATATCGGCCGACGTACAGGCCAATAACAACCGATATATATCGGCCGACGTACAGGCCAATAACAACCGATATATATCGGCCGACGTAAAGGCCAATAACAACCGATATATATCGGCCGACGTACAGGCCAATAACAACCGGTATATATGTCGTCGGGC